>BLKR01015945.1:0-43429 GCA_011170035.1 Teleogryllus occipitalis
AGACAGACAGACAGAGACAGATAGAGAGAGACAGACAGACAGAGCCAGATAGATAGAGACAGACAGAGACAGACAGAGACAGAGACAGACAGAGACAGACACACAGAGACAGAGACACACAGAGACAGACACACACAGAGACAGAGACAGAGACAGAGAGACAGAGACAGAGACAGAGAGACAGAGAGAGACAGAGAGAGACAGAGAGAGACAGAGAGAGACAGAGAGAGACAGAGAGAGACAGAGAGAGATACAGAGAGAGATACAGAGAGAGATACAGAGAGAGATACAGAGAGAGACACAGAGAGACACAGAGAGACACAGAGAGACACAGAGAGACACAGAGAGACACAGAGTGACACAGAGCGACACAGAGCGACACATAGCGACACAGAGCGACACAGATAGACACAGATAGACACAGATAGACACAGATAGACACAGATAGACACAGATAGACACAGATAGACACAGAGAGACACAGAGAGACACAGAGAGACACAGAGAGACACAGAGAGACACAGAGAGACACAGAGAGACACAGAGAGACACAGAGAGACACAGAGAGACACAGAGAGACACAGAGAGACACAGAGAGACACAGAGAGACACAGAGAGACACAGAGAGACACAAAGAGACACAAAGAGACACAAAGAGACACAGAGAGACACAGAGAGACACAGAGAGACACAGAGAGACACAGAGAGACACAGAGAGACACAGAGAGACACAGAGAGACACAGAGAGACACAGAGACACAGAGACACAGAGACACAGAGACACAGAGACACAGAGACACACAGACACACAGACACACAGACACAGAGACACAGAGAGACAGAGAGACAGAGAGACAGAGAGACAGAGAGACAGAGAGACAGAGAGACAGAGAGACAGAGAGACAGAGAGACAGAGAGACAGAGAGACAGAGACACACAGACACAGAGACACAGACACACAGACACAGACACACAGACACAGAGACACAGAGACACAGAGACAGAGAGACAGAGAGACACAGAGACACAGAGACACAGAGACACAGAGACACAGAGACACAGAGACACAGAGACACAGAGACACAGAGACACAGACACAGAGACACAGAGACACAGAGACACAGAGACACACAGACACCAATTCAACCAATTCCACATCAAGTAGTAAGTCAAGTTTTAGTACAAACTTGTCTCGACTTTTTAGTGGCAGTTAATATTCCTCTTCACAAAATACACAAACGCGATTTCAATTGTTTTAATTTTTTTACAAACTGTACTGATTAAAAAATACCATATGAAAACACATTGAGGAAAAATTATGTACAAGATAATTATTTGAAAACTCTTGATAAAATTCGAGGTGATATTAAGAATAGCAGCATTTTGGTATCAATCGATGAAATCACTGATGTGTAAGGCAGATATATTGGGACGTAATTGTTGGAAAACTTTCTTCTCAATCAAAACAAATTCTCATCTCAATTTTGTTATTTTTATCTGATGCTGCTCCTTACATGGTAAAGGTGTGAAAGGCACTGCAGGTGTTTTATTAAAAAATATTCATCTATCTTGCCTGTCTCATGCACTTAATAGAGTTGGGGAAACTGAAAAACCAGTTTCCTAATGTTGGTGCACTGATATCATCGGTAAAAAACAGTTTTAAGGAAAGCTCGAAACAGCGTGAAAAATTGTAAGGATTATTATTCAGAGCTGTGTTTGCCATTATTACTAGTTATTACAAGATGGGGTACACATAGTTAGAAGCATCTCGATATTACAGCGAACATTTCAGTCAAATAAAATATTATTTTAAAACTTGACTATTCGGAATGCGTCAAAATTTTACAGTGAGATCTGAGATAAATATAAAATATTGTGGCCAGACTAATGCTCACAAAGAAAATTTTAATTAAAAAGACGAAAGAGTCTGCATCTCTCATTTATTGCTTATTTTTGCATTTCCGCAAACCATCACTTTTACAAGCAAATTGATTGAGTATTATGCAACACAAAATCAATTATGTGTGATAAATTAACACTTACCTCTAGTGGCCCCAACCTTTAGTCTCAATGTTGAGTTGAGCGTAAATTTTTATGACCATAAAAATGGTGCAAACGTATAATGGAGTCCAGGTTTCGAAAACACAATTTTTATCTTTGTAATTATTACAATATTTCGTTGTACACAATGTTCATTATTCTGTTTCCTTGTGGTAATACTTAAATTTCAATATTTTCAAAGGAACGTACCCTAGACATTGTCACGTACAGTTGACCATGACAAAAAACAGGTCTAGGTAAATAGAGAATGTTGCCCACTTCGTCGAATGTTGCCCATTGCCTAATGTTTGTCCAAATAAGCCTCGTTAATTGCCAAGCAAAACGCAATGCAAACTGGAATGTGTGGTCTTGTAAAACTACAGGAAATGGTTGAGTCAGATGGTGTAAGATCAATTCAGGGAAATAACACTCGCTGTTCTGCATTTCGACCTGTAACAATCTCCAAATCTAAACAGATTTCAAACATGTTATGAATAACTATCTATACTTGTGCCATTAAGAAGACCTTGTCAAATATTCATATTCCTTACAAGAGACCTTTCAACAGAAACAGGTTGAAATCTAGCTTCATTCTTTTTCTACAGATAGATATTCATTATTTATATATGCTGCGAAAAAATTAGCGAGCGTCACGCACTGGAAGACACTGAAAAAGTACAAAAGTTTTTCCCTTTCACATCGCAAATAGTCTTTGACACAGGGTTTGTGCAGCCCCACATACTATGAGAAAATTGTCCGCCGAAGGCACCTACGGGCAAAAGCTCAATTTCAGGGTTATGAAAAACTGAGCTCACGACATCGCTCACACCTTGGCAAGCTCGCAATGCCCGTTGGCCCCACGCCTTTTCTTCCGGGGGCGAGTTCTTCGACATTGCAAACAAAAATTCGATGCGATACCTAAGCGTGTCCGCTTCATGGAAGAAGCGTTATCATTGATTGCCAACCTTCGATTATTTTCCACATACACATTTATGTATGATGTTTCAGTTGAATGCGTTTGTTATACACCCCGGTAAACAGTTATAACAATTTAAGATAATCTATGCTGGGGTCACCTGGTGAATTAGCCGAAAAAACTAAAATACTGTCATTATTTCGTTCGACAACACTGAGCGACTCCGAAGCCCATGATGGGTTGATTTAAATTACTACAATCAATGAGCCAATCATCGCCTTCGTGACCGCTCAAAGCCACCTTGCCAAATTCGCTGCATACTATACAGGATGGACCACCGAAGTTGTCCACAGCAAATATCTTGAAAACGGTTTGAGGTATCGAGATGCTATTTGCGTCATGTTGTTGCAGGTGACGGGGCAAACAACATATTTCGTTTTCTTCTTTGTACCATATGTAATTTTAGAGATATTGACACATCTTTGGTTGTTTAAATGCAAGTATATATATATATATATATATATATATATATATATATATATATATATAATCTTCATTATTTTAAAGTTTTTAAAACGAAATACAAATGATATAAATACTGTTAATATTCGAAATGTAATTTTTGCAAAAACAGTGTAATTAGAACTTGATGAACGCCATGCTGCAGCGCGGAAGAACAGCTGACGTTGCAGACAACGGACTGACATTGGGTCACGTTTCATTAATGGAAACCTAAGAGGTCAAAATTACTCCGGATTCCTCAGAGAGACTTTGCCCGCGCTCCTAGAAGAAATTTCGATGGAGTTGCGTCGCACAATATGATTCCAGCATGACGGCTGTCTGCAAATGTGCATGACCGCTGTCCGCACTCTGCAAATGTGTCGAAGCAATTTGTAGATGAAACTACCATGGTCGGTGGATACGAAGTGGTGTTTTAAGATGGCCAGCACGCTCACCTGATCTCGTGCCTCTTAGAGGCGCCTCGTAGCAGATTGTGACCAAGTACAAATCAGAACACAATGAAGTCCGTTTTTAGATCGCTGGTGGCAAGACTCCAGAATGTACCCTTTCCCTCACAAAAATGTTATCTTCCCAACCGCGCCGACAAACTTGGACACCCCGCGGCCAGGGGGAGGGAAGCGTTGACAAATCGTTCGCAGGTAGAATCTCAGTTGTTTCTGATTGGTGCAACAGCCCAAGGGGTAGAAAGCACACTGTCTCAGAGGGAGGATGCTAGTTCCTTCACGTACGAGGCGGAAATATCGTCAAATTTCCCTGCCGAAGGAGAGATTTTGCCTGCGCGTACGCCACGACGAAAAAATATTTCTGAGTGGGGTTTTCCGACCTGAGTTACTGTCAATAGACCAGTAAATATTTAGCATTTTAGCAACAATTCTTCTAATTTTTAGCAATCGATTTGTAACTCCTTCCAAACTGCTATTTTGAGATATTCAATTCAGGCACAATTTTCGGATCCTTCCCGGCCATTCTAACGCATATTTCGATTTTGTTAATAAAATTATAAATTTTTGAAAAATTGTTAATTCGTGATTATCGGCTCTGGGACCTCGGGAGACTCTCCCCTCTTTAGATTTGCAAAAGTTGTAAATTGTTTCTAAATTTTCATATGTTGCGATTTTTATTGTCTCATCTGAATGACGTTTAAATGCGATGCAAAATTCCGGAATCCGATTGGTGCTATCATACTTCGTTCTCGAGATATATGTAATTGTTTATAAGAAATTAACATCTTAGAATGACCCCATTTGTTTTCACTTAACACAAGCATACTGAGAAAACAGTTCTTCAATCTCGCGCGTTTGCCTGCTACGCTTAAAAAGCACCTAGCTTATAAACAAATTCTGTGGCCAATTTAATTACTCTAACTCCGTCTTTTTATGGCGAGTATGAACATAACTTTTATTTTGTTTTATATTCTTTCAAGTCCCGCAATTTTCAAGTCGATATATTTATCAAATAGGGAGGAAAATGATTATAAACAAATTATTTTTCAAGGTGCATTACGTCAATACGATAGTTTCTCTTTTTCTATCGATAGTTATTTAAAAAATATTGGTGGCACGTAATTGAAGACAGCACGTAATTTTTTGAATTATTTGTAACTCTTAGAATTTTTGAAAATTCGGAGAGTTTATCCAAAATGAGTCCTGCGCCATTTCTTAGCGTCCTTTGCAATATTCTTGAAAAATACTTTTATAAATTACTCTCTTTTTGAGAAAAGAATTTAATTGCAAACGTAGAAACGACTTGTTTCTTAATATACATTGCCTTATTTAACAATCTATATTTAGAAAAGATTTCATTAAGGAAAAAATCTTCCACGAATATTGTAGTTTTGCAATGTTAATTTTTTGCAATTTTGGAAAATAGCAGTTGGACTTGCACTATTTTCCTATATGTATTACATTGCCCTAATAGAGAAAAAAATTAACACAAAATTGTGAGCCTTTCTTGGGACAATAAATGTTGAAAAATTGCCTATATTTCATGCAAAATTATGCAAAAACTACCCAAATGGTCGAATATTTATTTTATATCACTATTTACGGATTCATCTTTGAAGAACAGATTAAACGAAGGAAAAATCTCTATCTTCAATACTGTAGTCGTAGTAAGACACCGGAAAATTTTTGATTTCTTGGAACTTTCGAAAATTAAAGAAATTCAACAAATATGTGATTTGCATCGTTATTTTATGTCCTTTGCTCTATCCGAGGAAAAAAATTAACCCAAAAATGTTCTGGCATTTTTACGAAAAATTTGAAGATGGTAAAACTTCCTGTAAATTACAGCCAGAAATTAAAATATGTATTTAAAACTGGCAGGGTGTCGAGTTTGTTCATATCGATCGAGGATTATCAATATCGGAGAAATTCGTTGGAACTGTTAAGCGCGTTATGTTGAATTGTTGTGTGCAAGCGTTGACCACAGGCGGACAGAGAAGCGGATGGACCCACAGACGTTTTGCAGTCAACCAATTTTTCTGGGGCTCTCGAAACGACCCAACGTGGTCGTGGCTACCCAACGTGATAGACGTTATTTACTATAAATACTAGTGACGCGATTTCTATACTTTTCGATATTAGGGCACCACAATACGTTTCCTTGTGGAAAATCGCCGTTTATTCTCCCACAGCGTTACAAAACTTCCTCTCTACTACGTAACTAGTATGCGAAGGAGTAAAACTTCTTTCTCAAAAACAGATCGAATTGTGCTTATTAAATTGAATTAACGGCATTTCACTGAAAATGTTCGAAAATCACAAAATGTCAACTTTTATACAACTATGCTGCTCCGCTGCGTCTCGCCGGGCGTCGTTTTGCTTTACCTCGGCGCCAAGTGGTCACTCTGTCGGTCTTTAATTGCATGCCACTGGCTCAATCGCACAGAAGAGGTATGACTTCGCTAAGGGCCCAGGCACATTTTCAAGTCTTCATCACTGCGCCAACGATGAGGCTAACTAAGTGCTACAAGGCAGAGAAGGCTAGACAAGTCCGCAAACTTGAAATGGAGACTACACTGTCTTTTCATTTGCAAATGAAAAGGTGATTTTTCCGTGTGCCAATAACGCAAGTTTGGACCTGTGCCGATACAGAACGTGACTCTCGAAAACATGCTCGTGAATATGTCACAATTATTCCCGAAGTAGAAGTGTGATTGAAAGCCTGTCTGTTGAGCCTCGGAAAGAGGAGGAGGAGTAGAGAGAGGCGGCGACGCAGTTCTCAGTGCCCTCGCTCGGCGAGTGGGCGGCCGCCTCTTCCTCACTTTGCGCTGCTTATTTATTAGCCTCGCACAATTGTTGCACCATGTACGCTTACGTAGAACGAGAATTGCTTGATATGCTTTCCCACATCGTATTACAAACGAAAAGAAACGGATGCTGCATATGTTTATATTATTTTGTATTACATTTGAGTGATTAGAACCATTCATTCAACAAATAACACGCTTTCAATATCGCTTATGTTTACTAAGCAAATAAGTTGCTAAATAATAAGTTCATTTCTTTTAGATTCGAGACGAACATAAAATTTCCAGAACGGTGTAAATATTGACCCGGCGTTGCAATCAGGTTATTGGTAATCTGTTTGCAATTAGCTTAAGTGAAGGGGCAACCTCTAGTGAGCGGGGGGCGATTCTAATAACAGTGACCGACCGCAAAGCTGCGCACCGGTCAGGGCGCCCATCCTCCTGCCCTCCGCCCCGCCCACCGCTCCGCTCACTGCCTCGCCCTCCACCTCGCACTGCCCTCCTCCCCGCCCTCCGCCCCGCCCTCCGCCCCGCCCTCCACCCCGCCCTCCGCTCCGCCCTCGCCCTGCCCGCCGCCCCGAACTCCACCCCGCCCCCCGCCCCGCCCACGACCAGCACTCCGCCCCGCCCTGCGCCCCGCCCTCCGCGCCACCCTCCACCCCGCCCTTCGCCCAGCCCTCCGCCTCGCCCTCCGCCATTATGCGCGTTACCAGTCCCGCCCCTCGGCCCATCTCTCTGCCCGAGGTGGCGCAGCGAGTGGAACAGGAGAGCGCAGAAAGCAACAACTGCAAAAACATTAAAGCGCTAGCCCACTTCTGTAGACCACTCTTTGTGGCTGAAGCAGAAGAATTCACAACACGCTTTCCGCTCTACCATGCATATTCTGTGCATGAAAATTATGTTATAATATGTGGTTTTCTCCCATGCCTCAAGGTATTTCGCGATCTTCGTCTAGGTATATAATATAATATAATATCATCACTTTCCAATCTCTGTCGAGAAATACAATTCACAAAATGAACAAAAACAATTATCTCGTCTCACAATGCACTGACAATCGTTCCTTATGAATTATTGGTTCGGCTGCTTCTTGAAAAACTGTACACGTTTTCATAGAATTAGTAACTCCAAAATTAAAATGAAGTTTCAATCAGTGAGTTAGTTAAGAGCCTCTGTACGCTAGTCTTCTTTTCTAATACAATTTTTGGTCCATTGTTTACTACTGTATACGAATTACATAGATTCTACTCAAATTGATGATGCTGAATAAATCGATGTCAAGTTTTTGACTAAAAAAACCTCCTGGGGTTCCATGTCACTGATTGTTGTTTAATTTTTTTCTTTCTCGCATTACTTTTTCAGAAATTCTGGCCAACACTATGTATTTTAGCCATCTAAAGCTAGCAGCGCTCAAAAACCAACCTCAAAACTATATCCGAAATTTTAGATTAATTTGAGGTTAATTAAATGCTATATTCCCGAATTTTATGCTCTTTTGGATTTCACAAAATCATCGACGCTGCTAGCTTTAGACTAAAGCTAGCAGCGCCCACCCAGAAAATCCATCTCAAAATCAATTCAAAAAATGAAACACCACCCAAACTTTCAGGCTAATTTGAGGCTCTAGAAGAAAAAATTATTACGGCATTTATATTCCAAAAATCAGAGATATACAAAGAGAAACAATTAACATTGATTCTTGTGGGCGAATAAACACCAAAATTAAAAACCCTTGGAAAAAAATTGAAACCCCACCCAAAATTTAAGACTAATTTGAGGCTCTGCGAAAAAAAACCTATTTTCGCATTTATATTCCAAAAATCGAGGCCGTACAAAGAAAAACATGAAACTTAGTAGTTGGAGATCCCAATAGTTGTCTTTTCATATTGCTTTACCTCCAAATTTATCCCTGGCGCACACGTTTTAGAGTTTCCGAAGCGAGCACTTGCGCTGTGAGGAAGAATTGCGAAATGAATCAACCGCAAGTAACTTACTCGCAAAGGATAATGACAATACCGGAATCCATATAACTTTTTAACAGTGAATGGGAGTTCTGTGAATATATCTATATCACGTATTAACAGGGAATTCCTTGTCTTTGCTTCCACGACATGTCTTTTCTCCGCTCTTCACCTCTGTATAGTTTGTGAAGTGTAGTTCGTTTTGGTGTTCTTCTGAGATTTTCTAAGTAATAAATATTCGTGTATGAAAAAAAAATGAATTTGACAGAGTAACATTTAGAGAAATAGTTAATTGTTTCCTGTTTCAGAGTGAATAAAACGAAAAAATAAACTGAACTAAAATTCGATTGTGCATGTTTTGTCAACTTTTAACCTGCATCGAGCAAGTGATGTTATTTGTTAGTGCATGTTTGCATACATAATTTTTACTTAGATACTGCGTAGAAAAATCATGTTTCTAGTAATGAGTTTTACAAGTGATGCTTGAAATGTGTTAATATTGGCAGAAATGGCGGTATGATATTACGAAATCATTAGTAAGAGCGAGAAAGTAAGTGCTGTCTAAGCACCAGTAGTTTTAAAGTATATTTCTTCTCGTTATGCGAATTCGTTCTTTGGGTAGATTAATTACTGTTACAGATATTTTATATTCTACGTTTCTGGAAATGATCATTGATATTCGACAACTATAAGGTAAGTAATTATGATTTATGTTATACATTCAAAGTTTAATTTTTTTCAAGTATTTAATTACAGTGAAGTTGCTAGTATGGCACCAGTATATTGAAGAGACTCGAATCCGTCTTACAATTTCTTGACTTCAAATTACTGTACAATACAACTTGAATATAATAACAAATGTACATACCAATCCTTTTAAAGCGATCAGTGTTTGTTGAATACTCTAAGTCTTCTATTTTGTGTCTTGATTTCATTTCTTCAGCTGCGTCAGCTTGGGATTTCTCGTATATGTTGGCCAATAAACAACGGAAGTAATTATTTTGATTTGGAGGTGTGAATAAGTTCTTATTTTCTAACGTGAGTATGAGAGAGGGTTTTATGGGGTTTTCCAAGAAATAAATGTTTTGAACGTGTCTTTTTTTACACCAATCAATTATACCTTCCCATTTAGTGTATGCCATGTTTCAAATCCCACTGGTGATTTAATACCAGCATTATAAATATGTGAATAAAACTGCTCTCATTACTAACATTGTTCTCTCATTACTAACATTGTTACTTTCTTGTTATACGTATGTACGAGAGTACAGTATATACGGGAGTACATACGTATATACAGAGAAATATACGTAGTACAGAGAAAGTTATGTAATGCTGCGGAAAATCGATTTCGAAATTCCAACGGAAATACACATTTTGGGGTCCCCTGATACCGAAAAGTTTTGTTTTGGTTTTTTTCTTTCTTTCTTTATTCCGTGTAAACTATTCGTTGGATTTTTTCCAAAATGGACTTTCCGTGTCTGAATCGACTCGAAGATCTGTGATTTTGAAAAACCTTCTTAAATTTTGGGGGTTCTTTGTAGGATGTTCCTTAGGCATTTGCAAAATTTTCTCAAAAATGGCTTCAAATTTTTCTTTAGATTTCTTGTAAGAATAGTCTTTTAAAAAATACATTTACAAAGGTGGCATATGTCCCATTTCCACAGTCAACTCTGAATTTTCAAAAAGATCTGCAAAGAACGTATGAATCAGCGTTATTTTTTCAATAACATACTTACACCTTTATTGATTTCAATATTAATTAAATGAATGTTTGTTATTTTCTTTACAATTTTTTCATTGTGCAATAATTGTTATTGGAATGCCATTCAATTACAATATTAATTAATTTGATGTACCAAGGCCTTTAAAGTATTTATCTGATCTTCTCTTTGCAAAGACTTAGAACGGCCTTTTTCCGCGACGCTTATAGTTCGTGAATACGTTGGAGTTGCGAGGACATTGAAGAGAAATTTTTCCATGAAGAATCTTGAATTCCATCGGAAATCTTCTGTTCTTTTTTCTTGATGTTATGATTGTAAAATGTTGTCCTTTAATATGAATATCGATTTCCCGAAATAGTAACAAAATTATTAAATAAACGAAGTTGATTTTCCTAAAACTGATGATTAATAATATAACACAAACAATTTACACTATATCACTTCCCGAATTTTTCGGCTGGACATTTCTATTTCGACATGTTTTCACAATTGCGTTGACTAAACGTTGTTACAACATTAACTATCTGAAATCCTAAAAATTCTATCTCCCGTATTTAAATATTCCGTACGAGCGTCCCCTGCCGAATTTAAATAGCTTCGTCAAGTGCTCTCTACAACATCTGAATAGTTTCTCGCGTGTTCCCCACCACATCTGAATAGATTTTGAGAAAATTAAGTCGCAAAATACCATTTCCATTTTCACTTGTCTTATGTTTCTATATCGAATTTTGTCATTGGCTTTAATCCGATTGCCGACAATCACTTATTGTATCCTGACGCCTACACCGGCACTAAAACACGTCACTGTGGGTAGTATGTTTCCCTTCCATTGTGTCACATGACGCTACATAAATAACAATTTATATTTTAAAATCGAATTCGTAGCAAATCTGGACTATGCTTACTTTGTTTTAGGAATAACATATGCTAAATATTCACTGTCTGTTCCAGCCTCGAAAACTCATGAGTCCTGAAACTCTTGTTGCAATTGTTACGTTTTCTTTTCATGTCCAATATGGCTACCATATATCTTTGTAAACGCGTTATGCAACTTGCATATTGTTATTTCCGGGTACCAGTGTTCTAAAGTAAGCTATTATTTGTCTAAATTTGCATCAAATTTCGTTTGAGAATATTTGGTATATCTCATTATGGTTAATTGTTACATACTAGTTATTATGGTCAAAATTACAAGAGATGATATACTAAAATATCTAATAAGGAGGAATGTATAGCATTAAGAAAAAATTATTACTTCAATATTCAAGATGTAGGACATGATAAAAAAAAGTTGAAGATTTGGTGTTTTTGAAAAAGTCAGATGTTTTGATGAAAATCGGACAACTAGTACATTTATTAGTACACTTTTTTGTTTTCGTGGAAGAAAATTTAACTAAAACTTCGGAGCAATGAGATAATTTTGAAAAGGTCTATGAAGCGTGAAGTAACCCTAAAAATTAAGAGATCATTTCAAATGCTCATGACATTGAGTTTAGTCAGATCGGTAGGGGAATAACTATTTTTTGGAAAATCCTATGAGAGGTCACTACAAAAAATTCACATACAATACATGAACATTATTTTACAACACATTGCCGAATGACATTAAATGTTTAAATTCAATACACAAGTTAAAGTCTCAAGTAAAATCTTTTCTGCTGCATAACTGTTTTTATACAATTAGAGACAATATCGAACATTACAAAGGAAAATAATTTAAATTTTAATGTTGTTAGTGTATTAATAACCATTTGAACTGTATAATTATAAACTTGACTCTTCAGTTCTCAAGCTAAAAAGAAATTGTACCTCAGCTTATGAGTCAATGGCAACCATCTCGGTCAGGTTTTTCGTCCGGTTACCCAGATTCCTTAAGTGGATGCTAAGACGGCCCCTTGTTTTGCTTCTAGACATAAATGTAACTTCATCATTTCTGCACGTCTTGAAGAGATCTGTGAGTGGTTATTCAAATTATCGTTCATGTTCTCATCTGTTCTTTCAGAAAGTCGATTCCTTCACGAAGAGTACGATGAGAGATAATAGCCAAAATCTATTGCTGATTTGTCTTTGCAAATAGTTTTAATTACATTGGAGCGCATTTTTCTTATACATTTTTGCAAAAAATGCTCATTCCCATCTGCATAATTCAAATTGTATATGAGTTAGCGTAAGTATTCCAGGATTTAAGAAAACGTGCACAGAATACACTTCTCCCCATCACACAGCTTTTAATTGTTTTTGACGTTAAATACATAAATAAATAAAAACGTTTAACTAATAGTGTTAGTAGACAAACGGTGGATAGATGGACGGACAGACGTTCTATAAAAGAAACACTTTGTGGGTATCAGCCCCCCCCAAAAAAAACCTGCAATTCCGTCAAAATTTTGACTTCTATATTTTGCAACATTACATAATATTCCCTGCAAGAAGTATACACTCCGTACATATTAGTAATCAAGTAAAAATATTATTATGCAACTCCATGAGATGGAGAAAGAATCCCGGTAATGATTATAAAGATATATTACAGTGCAATAGAAACTATGTTACACTCTTTTACTGATGTATCTTTCACTGCGGTCATTGAGGAGTACGCTTGACAAAACTAAATAAAACGAAAATATGTCATTCTAATACTATAGCTCAAACTTACCACTGTACTATCGGCGAAAAAACTGGAATTGTTGATTAGAAGTAATACGCCATTCCTCGTTCACACATCTGCGGCCTGCGGCGGTTTGTTTGTTTCGCAAACCATGACACACTCGCGAGTATTGGGCATTGCGGCGCTCGTCCGAAAAAGGGAAAGAGGTTTCGGGAATCGTCATTTGGGTGAGGAAAAGTCTAGAATAATTTTTATTAGATAGCACTTGATTGGTATTTGATTTTAGAGAATTTTTTTTGAGATTTTTTAGGGCGAGGTTCGATTTTTGAGAGGAAGCTTTTGGTTTTTCACTAAAACGTGTCAGTACTCACGTTTTAGAAATAAATAAAAATAGCGTAAAATTTAGAACTATGGCACAATTATCATTTTTGCTGTGGTTTTGTAGTGCTGTGTGCATTGCTGATGCTGCTTTAGTTTGCTCTCCTCCCGCGCGCTGTGGTTGTCGAGGCTAAAATCCGATGGCTAGCAGGGGCGACGCGTTGTTCCAGTTGAGGACGAAAGCGAGGTTGTCATTTCAGTTAAGCGCGAAACGGTAGTGTCAGAGATACAGGATACAGAAAATGGTGGTCAAGCGGTGTTTACAACAGATTGCTATTAGGAACAGAGAAACGCATCGAAACAAAAAAGAATGTAAACTTTGCTGACTGTACACCGGATCGCTCCTTTTCCAATTTCCAGACACAGACTTGTCAATATGGCTTAGTAGTGGCGCCAATATTCTTGACATATAATTCTTCTCCTCTGTTTTGCCATTATTGTCGTGAATCGGAAGGCGGCTTGGTATGTGAGAACATCTACGTCCTACGACTGCAGGGTTGTTTTCGAGTACGGAAGTGATCTCCCAAGTCTAGAACTGCGTTTCGACTTTACAAAAAGAACGTTTCGGGGCCATATATCCTGCGACGCATTTGAAAAATTACAAAAACCTCTTTCTAGGAGCGAAGAAATTATTTATTGGTAGTATGAAGATGAACATATTAGTGTGTTTTGTACTTCTAAAATGACTGGCACTACATTGGAAATTAATTATTTTTTGTGACTCTCCTAAAATTACGAGTTATATCTCGTATTAATAAAATATTGTACGTGTCAATTAAAACATTTTAAATGTTCGACTTTTTAGAGCTTGTTTAAATAGAATAATTAGTTTTTGAAATTAATGTTTGTAGAAAAGATTGCTTTTATCCTCTCTCATATGTAAAACACAAACTTTAATATTTTTATTGTTGATAAAATAAATAAATATTGTATTTTCCATTCCATAATTGAATGATTTGTTTATTAGAAGTTTTTATACTGTTAAGAGGTTTGTTTGCAGACCACGAAACTAAACGCGGACGTTCACATAAGTTGGTGTTTACCCCAGGTCGTTGTGTCAGATATGCGCTGTACTGTACCGTGCAAGGTAAACGAAAGCCAGTCGTGTAATTCGTGGGGCCTTGCAGAGGCTGGGCCGGTGCTGGGGTGGGGAGGGGCAGGGCTGTGACGGGGGGGGGACTGGGACGGGGAGGGGACGGGGTGGAGGGCGGGGCGGAGGGGGCGGCGCTCAGCGCTGCAGCGGAGTGCACAGTGGCGCCGCCTTTTTTCCTCCCCCCCCCCAGCGCTCTTCAAATCCTCTCGCACCGCAATGACTGCTCTCCAGCTAAGCTTTATTATTGGGATTAAAGCTACAATATGATCAATTAGTATCGACACAAATTCATTAATTCCACCGTGGATATTGCACTTGTATTTGCTTGATACGTAGCTCTAAACAGTTAATTTGCTGAAACCGCATTCAGCTCGCGAGGTACGTATATTGTAATTGCTATCATTATTGTCATTTTTCTCTCCCTTTAAATTTATCTATACATTTTCTCGTTAAAAATAATCAACTTTGAACGTGTTTTTATGCCTTAGTTGTAGTTAAAATTTTAAGCTATCTTAAATTAATATAGTTTAATTTGGATGACTGGACTTATATAGAACTTCAAGAGATTATTGATTCAGGTCAGTAAATATTTGATAGGAAGCACGCAGGGACTGTTTCTGTTTCATCAAAAATTACTATATTGGATAGAAAACGTACACTTATGAGACAGTAAGAAGTCCCATTTTTTTACCGAAAACTCGTCTTGCGGGGCTAGCTGGGTTAGATAGGCCAGCATTACATTGTCTCAACAGCGACTCTCACCGGGAGGTCCTAAAGTTCGAGTCCCGTCGGTGACACGATGACTGACCTTTCCCTATTAACTAGTTGTTCGAATGAAATCGCTGTCGAGAAGAGAATTCTAAGGTTTCTCCCACGTAGTAACATATCAAATGAGCCACTAACCGCGTTAAATCTTTCCATTTTCTTCCTTATCCTATCCTCACTACTTACACACTTTTAAACATACAATCACGTACGTGTATCTCACGTGCCTCAAATGCCGGGAAACCAGTCGAGAGCTTAAAGCTTGTTCCGGCAGTGCCTCGCTAGGGGAGAAACTCGGAGGTTTCAACCATTTAAGAAAGCCATGTACACTTTTTTGAAAATAAGAGTAGTTTTTGCGTAACGTGGGCTTGAAAAAATGCAATTTATAAAAAAATCGTTTTCACAAAAAACACTTCATTTTTTTTATTTTTTTCGCGGATAGAAGAAGGGAGGCTTAGAAGAATGGCTCTGAATTTTTGAAAATTAAAAATTTAGAATAATATGAGAACGTATGTGCTGTTGTAGCACCTTGTTTAACCTCTTCACGGAGCATTTTATGTTCAATGTGTTCTTTGAAGTTGTTTCTGTTCTAGTTATTTTTCGCAGTTGTTCGGGAGAAACCATGGAATATGATTATAAATGATTGAACGTGTTGTAGTTGTGAATGACTTGAAGGGAAAATATTGCTATTGATAGTACAGATCATATCATTATTATCGGCAAGCGCCCCCCTCATGGATTCTCAATACACAAATGGCAAAGTCGCAGCGGCAAAAAGGAAAGGCATTTGTTACATGGAGATAGCGCCAGTACCTGTCTTTTCCAACGACTTGTGCCATAAATTGTCTGCGATGCCTCTTTTGAAACAATATCTCACCACTGAAGGATGTCTTTTTATTAGCACTGACGAATCTTCCATGTAATGTTAATAGGACCCATTTATTTGAATGCACAATAAAATGATCCTTTTTTAGACAATATTTATAAATAAATATATGCTTTTTATTGAATATTACATTGGACACTTTGATGACATCGACAGTATCTTACCAACAGGCAGAAATAATTGAAAATTTCAATATTAATAGTTATAAAATGTATATATATATATATATATATATATATATATATATATATATATATATATATATATATATATATATATATACACATTTTGTGACCGTACTTACCTCCGTTCCCAACTTAGGGATCCAAAAATGCCTGGGCAAGTACTTACCACACATTAAAATTTTGAATGCATAATATGCTGTAATCGAGAATTATTAAGGATAAGGGATCGTTCTAGGGGGGGCGCCTTTACTAGGATGACGTTGGTTTTATTTTTTGTTACTTTTGTTAATGCATTCATTATGCATCGATTTACTCGTACAATTATTTATTAATTCACAAAGAACAAGAATGTTTAAATTGAAAGATGTTCATCACATGATCGAATAATAATATAACTAACATCACTATTGATTAATACTACTTGGAATATACACATTGTTATTTGGGAGCTCCCATGTTCTTATACATTAAGAACACACCAATATTCTGCATCCTTCTGCCTTATTATCAGTACTACGTTTGCCCTATCACTATGCAATGACAATACACTCGCCCCTCATTGAACCTCTATAATCAGTTATCATTATCCCCTCTTCCCATTCCACACACGTTAACGCGTGTATGATTGCAATAGTTCAGTTCACCTCTCACAGGTATTACAAACTTCGTTACTTATCTGCTATTCTCTCACTCCCGCCGTGGGAACCGCCGCCACTGCGATGTCCTTGAAGCCGCCGGTCCGGGGTGGTCGCTCGTCGCCGCGTGGCCGCCATTTCCCTCGCTGCCGCCGGGTATTGTCCAGTGTTCTGCTCCTTGATCATTCACTTACGTCATATGGATACGAATTCTCTCTTCTCATGGCGATTCACTGATCCGAGATCGTTATTTTCTCCACACGGCACTAGTTCATGGCCCGCATACATCACCACACCACGTGCTTTCACTCTACTTTGTAATTTCCGTCCATTGGCGTTCTGATCATAATAACTTCCAATCTTAGATTATTGTCCGATATTCCGGGCGTTCGTCTATACATGTAATAGCATATCCACATACCTTTAGTCCTTGATGCTATCCGATTTCATCATCTCACCTTACCAGCGTTGCACAGCACGTCCGCCTCATCCGCCATTCGTTCCCCTTCTCTCTCTCGCGTCCCACCGGCCGTGACTCGTTCTTGGCCGTTCCCAGAATCGTTCCTCCCGTAGATCGATTTGCGGCCTCTTCCACAAAATTTGCTCAAATATGGTTCCAAATTTTTTTATTCAACTTTGGCCTCGGATTGCGCAAAAGACGGCACAAGTTCCTTGATATCTTGATTTTTCAAGGAACAGAATACATTTCAAAACATAATACATTCTAGAGTAATTATGTGCAAATGCTCTCAGAGATATGGCCACTCAGAGGCAAATTGTGGTTTAATTCCTAGATGCGCGAAATGTGTGAGAGTCCATTATACGGATTGTAAAAATTAAAAAAAAAACGCTCAACCTCTACGTTTTGACTGCCAAAAGTTCTATACAGCAAATTACAGAGGTTGGATATTTTACAAAGATTACGTAAAGTCACTAAACAGTTTCTCTCAGACTGCCTAAATCATTCTTCCCAAAACGAAGCCTATCAAGAACAGTGCCTCTCACCCAGCCACTTTCCTCCTCTCCCACCGCGCCCTTCACAAACGTTTGCGCTGACTGAGGTGTCTCATTTCCTGGACGGGGTAGTATTATCTCATCAATCGTTGCCTAAGTCACCTCTGCTTTAATCCAAAACATGCTAAAAGAAATGTTTTACTTACATGTTGAAAATGGCGGCTATTGAGGAGGAAAATAAAATTTTAAATGGGAATGCCAATGACCTTAAACGGTAAGAAAACATGTTCAGATTCTTTTTAAAGCAGTATGGTATCAAAATCGCTTGTGTCACTGAAACCTACTTGATACGTGGAGAAAGGTTCAACATACCACGCTAAGTTTCGTACAGACACGATAGAATTACAAAAGTCTCAGCCTCCGGGGGCGTTGCCATTTTAATTTCCAAGGAACTCAAACATGAACAGATCTCGACTCCACTATCAGTGAACCTCGAATCGGATGGAATTAAAATAACTCTAAACTCCAGTATGTTAAATATACGAACGTTAAGTATCCGTAATAGCACCAATCAAACCTCTTAACAAAGCATTCCCAGTACACAAGTCAACAAAACAAGGTTTCAAAAAAACTTTTTAAATTTTGATAGCTGATTTTATAGTTTTTTGGCTGCTGAATACACATCTAAACTCTCTTCGTTTCCATCACTCACAGTCGCAATTTGATCTTGTAAAATAAAGGAAAATATACAATATAAATAAAAAGTAAACGACTTTTAAAATACCAACAGAACTTTATTTAAACATAGGAAAAGTTATTTTGGAATGCAACTAAGTTTCTAAATAAGATCCTCGAATCATCATGGTTTCTTCCAAATTCCCAAATTCATCGCGAGTTAAATATTCTGCCGCTTAATGAACATAAGTAAAATAGCTGACCATTTCTATCAAAATCGGTACTCTTCAGCCTGTTCCACAATAATTAATCTGGGTCGTTGTGCTTCATGGTTTTATTAAATCAAGGTTTTCCAAGGACAGACTAAGACTACCGTAACTTCTGTTTTACACCTTTGCTAGAGTTATCTTAACTTTCATTACTACACTCCAGACCAAACATTGAAGCCAGAAAAAATCTTCAGACGTTAGACCATGTTCACGAGTAGGAATAAATATTCATTCCCTATGGATGATCATATCCAAAGCGACAAAATGTAAAATATATTGTTACTACGGGCATATACCGGTTTACGCCTTTTCACATAGACCTCATAAATTTCGATTTCAGAAAATGTACTTTTTGCTTTAAATCACGACTATTTTCTGCGACAGTATTTGTTCTTTTCTTAAAATTTTCGATCAATAAATTAATTTCTTGCCCAAATCTCTTATCTTAGAACTTGTCGTTTAATCTAAGATTTCTTTTTAGAAAAGAATAGAGATTAAACCCGTACCCGTAATAAAACACACTAGAAACACTGGAAACCCATTTCCAGGTACCTCTCTCGCTTTCTACCGAGAAAATTCATTGCTATGAAGAAAGTAGCAAAACTTAGTGCACAAATAGCTGCATTATATTTTTGGATTATTTTTTGGAGAAATAAATATAAACGCTTTATGCCGCTTGATTCGTAAGTAACTTGACCCAAATTTCAAAAACTGAATTTCTAAAACACAATTTCTAAATGTTAAACGCCCTTCTTTGACGTTTGCTTCTGTTAATCTTGATCTCTAATTATTTTACTCTTCCATATAAAATTAAATTAAATAACTGAACTTGAAAACTCGAAAACAAAATGTCATTATTCTTCAGGCAATCTGACTACACCACGAATATCTGACAACATTTTCAGCTATTCCAAGTGCGCGTGATCGTCAGTGGAATGTCGTGTGAACTGAAAGCTCCATGACAAAGACCCAAAGTTCAAGGGATATATAATGCTGAATCATGATCCCGCAGGTTCTCTTTGCCTATAAATATAACATATCTTCACTCAAGACCATTTTGCTTTTTGTCCTTTTTGTCAGGTTTTGCTATCGTTGGCTCCATTATGCGCGAGGGCATTGCGCCGTCCCCTCGTCCCCTTTCTACGGAGCAGTGGGATGGCGACTCATAATAATTTGTCCTAATGCCAGTTATTATTCAATAGAAACAATTTTTAAATCAATTTTAATATCTATTCAAAACCAATTGTTTACAGTTCTTACTTCCGAGGGATATACTTCACTGGAACCTGAAGCCTTGTCGGACGACAACATAAAATTCACGATACAAATATTAATTACAGTCTCGCGGCAGCAACCGACCGGCTCACATCGTGCTCCACTCCACTCCATTTTTAGTAGTGACAGTGAGTCTAGGGGTGTGTACTTTCGTTGCGAATGTGAGAAGTTACTTCTAATATAAACAACAGTGAATTAAAATCTCATTATCATTAATTAATTTCTCAGTGTGAGTGAAGTGTGTTAGTGGTTAGTGTCGCTTTCGATCTGGGTGAAGACTCCGGCCCCGGCTCGGTAACGGGGACGCAAGATGGAGCAAGGGCAGCCGTGCAACGAAAACGACCTCGAAGTGCATCTGACTGAATACCTTCAACAACAACATCAGTTAAATGAGCAATATCGGCGACAAATAGAACAATTGCAGCAGAAGCTCCAAGAATCCCAGCTTAAAATACAACGCTCTGAAAAATTGATGCAATATTCCGCCACTCATTCACCATAAGTTGGGGATACCGAAGCGCTACAACCAAGCGCTGGCACGGAGAGCAGCGTAATGTCTACGACATCAGGAAACCAGGTACAGTGCAATTCCGATCCCTTACCAGAATGGCAAGTTGTTCGCTCTGCTAAGCGTAAGCGCCGAAACAGTGGTGGCATAGCAACTGCTCTGCAAGTGTCAAATACGAGTGAGATAAAACAAAGTAACAGGTTCGAAGCGTTACAAAGCGCTGAAAACAACTCCAGCAACACTGAAGAATTACAGCAAGTAAACGGTACGACTGAAAATGCCCCTCAAACAAAACCGCCACCTATATTTATCCCAAATGTCATAAATGTGCCCTCGTTCACACAATCTCTACGAGAAGGCATCGAAGAAAATACATTTACGTACAAAATGTATAACAATGAAGTGAAAGTCAACCCAGAGACAATAGAAAGTTACAGAGCAATCATAAAATTCTTAGATGAAAAAAAGGCAATGTATCACACGTATCAATTAAAAAAAGAGAGAGCATTTCGTGTAGTCCTCAGGCATGTTCATTCATCTGTTGAAACAGAGAGCATCAAAAATGAACTGGAGGAATTAGGTCATCAAGTCAGAAATATTCACAACATTCGTCACAGAGTGACAAAAAAACCAACATGCCTTTTCTATGTTGACTTACAACCACAACGGAACAATGTAGATATCTACAAAATTACTAAACTAATGCACGCCCAAGTCAAATTCGAACCACCGTATAAAAAAAAGAAATTGTGCAATGCTGCAGAAGCCAACAGTACTGTGTTAGTCGTGCATACTGCAAACGACGTCCTAGATGTGTGAAATGCGGAGAACAACATCTCACTGAAATGTGCAAGAAAGATATCCATACAAAACCAAAATGTGCACTTTGCGACGAGGGTCATCCAGCAAACTACAAAGGCTGTAGGGTCTACCAAGAACTTGTCAAAAGATCGTACCCAACAAGTGATCGACGGAAAATTCACACAAGTAATACTATACAAGGTCAGTAGAAGCCAGATATGGATGAATATCCTGGATTAAAAACTTACCCAGAAAGCAACTTGGAAACTTCACGTATTTATACTCACACCCGAATAAAAAATGCTCAATCGTACGCCCGCGCAGTAACCAACCAACCAGCAGACATCGGTAATGTAATACAAAAATCATTTTCAAGATTTGAAAAAATACTAAAACAACAAGCAGAGCAGATAAGTTGAGTTCTAAATTTACTCAGGATTCTCATCTCTAAAATAAATTGAATATATACAAGGCATTACAAGTTAGCAACATGGAATGCAAATGTCTCTTACAGCACAAACAAGAATTAGTTTTATTTCTACGGAATTATAAAATTAACATCATGCTAATTACCGAAACATTTTACCGAGAGGTCGTATTTCTCAATCCCCGGATACGTGACCTATAATACACAGCACCCGGATGGCACTGCTCACGGAGGAACTGCCATTATTATACGGAACAAAATTAAACATCATGAACTAAAAGAATACAACTACGAATACATGCAGGCAACTTCTGTCCAACTTCAAGATCTATGCGGGCCAATTAACATAACAGCAGTATACTGTCCACCAAGGCATAATGTATCAGAGGCAATGTATGAAGCATTCTTCAACAATGTTGGATCAAGATTCATTGTTGGTGGCGACTACAATGCAAAACATGTGCATTGGGGCTCAAGACTAAATACACCAAAAGGAAGACGCCTATATAACTGTGTTCTTAGAAATAATCTTACGGTAGTGTCTACTGGAGAACCGACTTACTGGCCCGCTGACAAGCAAAATACGGGACCTTCTGGATTTCTACATTACTAATAATAATAATAATAATAATAATAATAATAATAATAATAATAATAATAATAATAATAATAATAAAATTGTCTTTATTTGTGGCGAGGCTCAGGCCTTAAGGCCTGCTCTTCCGCCTAACCACTTTAATTAATTTACAATTTTAAAAATTACAGTTGAGGCGTTCGGATGTAATTAATATTAACTGACTTTTAATGATTCGGATGTAATTAATATTACCTGACGTGTCGCAGAAGAAGAAAAAATCAATTTGTGATTAACCAACTACATTAATTTATCAGTATGAGCCAAATTAATTTATTGTCATTTTTGTTTATTCTTCAAATTTTGCAAAATGGAAAGACATGATGTAAGGAACATTCTTAAAAAATGTGTAATAAGATAGCTCCCACTTATTCCACTTAGAATCAATAATTCTAAATTCACCAGAAATGTCAGTTGTCATTACCCGACAGCCTCAACTGTGAACAATAAACAAAAACAAAAAAGGGGGGTTATTTTACATTTACGACTGGGATGCAATACTAGGGACCATCCCGGCATACGCCTTAAGCGATTGAGTAAACCCAGAAAAAACCTCAATCAGGATGGCGGCTTAAGGCCGAAATATTGAGAGGAAGAAATATCAGAGCTGAGAGTGAAAAACAAGAGAAAAGGGGAAGAGAAGAAAATGGAGGTGGACAAGAGGAGATAATAAAGAAATGATAATGAAAAGGATACGGGGGGATCAGAAGAGAAAATATAGTACATATAATTTTACAATTACATAACAACAGCTAGTTCTTGATGACATATACAATGCATAATATCAATCAACAATAAGGGAAATTACCACATTAATCATTAAGTAAAAGCACTTACAAAAGGATATCTTACAGTATAAAATACAGAAAGTGTCAATAAAATAATAGTGACTACTGATTTTCTTTGTAACAATAATAGTAATAAAATATATTGTAATGGAACGTCTTGCCTACTTATCCCAAATCTGTATGTAACCGCACCACGTTGCGGCGACAATATGTAATAAAACGACTATACCTTGAATCTCTCTACTCTATATAAAATCTATACAAATTTATGCCCTGCTAGCTTTTGCCTCCTTTATCTAAAACTGTGCCCGTTACTTAGCTACTCCTTCAATGTTATAAAACTACTGGGCGTGAGGCTGTGGTTGGCCTGTACAGGAGCCTAACGAGATACTTGGACACTTGGGCGTAGGTCACTGTTTAATACAAAATCACGAAATCATATCATATGGCTTACTGTCGAACCAAGTACGTCCGGCATTATTTATTCTTTTCTGGTTTTCACTCTCTCCACACTCCGCTGGAGACATAACAACAAAAACATACACAAATGCAACACAATAAACAACAAAACACAATACCTGAAATACATAAAATCACATTCACACTTACTATTTACACAATCGACAAAAAAAACAAAACAAATCATTCACACTTGAATGCGCATCCCCTATTCTGTCTGAATATAGCCTATTATTATTTTTACAAAAACTTGGTCTTGTACATTAAAACCTAGTCTCTTCTTTCTTCCCATTTATCTGAACTATTAAATTACGCAAAGTTATTGCACTTTCCTTTCGTAGAAATCGGCCATCCGCGTAACGCCATTGTTCCATGTCACCTCCGTAGTATACACGCAGCATCCATTAATTCATCTCCCCACAGCATCCATCCATTTCCACACACGTTTGTTAACGACAAATTTACTTTAAATGAAGAATATCCCTGATTAAAACTACTCACTAATTATTATACTAGTTTTTGTTAACTGCGACCGACAATATGGCGACAGTGTTCCGCGAACACTGTTTTCGTGAAATATATAAATATCTCTTCCACGTTTTATCTTTCCATTAACTCGACAGTTACTAAACACGATATATTTCACTCTATTCACAAACTGAACGCAATTTTCTATTAAAAATAAAAATTTTTGCGGAGCGTTTCAACATGCGTCCGTATTCAAGCTACTTCGACCGCGCTCCCCCCGTCATTGTTGTGTCCGGATCGTCAGCTCTTTTTTTCTTTTAACATCACACGATCGCTGTCGCTTCTCCTACAAAATATTAGATCATTTAATTTAATTCACATTTTCTGTTCTGGCGTAGCCCCTCGAAGTTTCCCAACGTTGCGACTGTTACCATAATTTTCTAAATGATTTATTCTATTGGTTCTTAAAGTTTTGTTTGTATTGCTTCACGCGTTCTCTTAATTTTCGCCACAAACACCTTTTGATTTACTGAACCTTAAAGCACAACAATGGCTATCATGTCTGTTTACAAGCTGGAATTTATACTATACAAAAATGTTCATATCTTTCGAACGCGTGATGCGATTTCCTTCAAATAACTTGCAAACGACTTCGCTACACGAACGCTACTGCCCTATCTTGTCCCAATTGTGAATTTGTCGCGTTTTCCGTTTACTTCTCAAAAACTATCGCTACGCGACATCGCCTTCATCTGTTTTTACAGTTCATGTTAATGTTATGCATTTTCTATTTATTCTTTGACTTGTGCCTTATTCTTGGGGGAATCATGGAATATTACAATATAAATAATAATAAAAGTGACAAACATCATAATTTCATAAACTTTTGTAAGCTGTAGTTTTACACAATATTTTCTTATTTTACATTTAGAAATCTATCACATTATAGCAACAAAGTTGTATTTTAGATATAGCTATGTAATTTCTCTAATTTTAAACATTGTATCAGCAGTAATAGGATTAGCTTTTACTGTATCCTGAAGTAGGAAAGGAGGAAGATGGCCAGGAGTAAGGGAGTGGGAAGAAATACTTTCGAAAATATGACTTAAAAAAAACAACAGAAAAAACGATCTAGCATGGAGGATGATATGTAATAAAGGGATCATGGTCATTGTTTCAGAAAGTAATTAAGATAAAATTGCGGATAGAACAGAGAGCGTGTGTAGACTACATTTCATTGTTTTTTATCCAGACACCAAGTTGAGTTTTGAATTTTCTAAAGTTGCTAATTCTCTTAAGATGTGTAGGTAGTGAGTTCCAGTTTCGAATTACTGTGACAGTGTAAGATTTACTGTATGACACAGTGTTGTGTCGAGGTACGCACAGCAATAATGCCGAACGCGATCGCTCTAGTGTTAGCATTTTGAAGTTCTTAGACATGTGTGTTTGAAGGCCGTTGTACAAGATTTTATGGAGAAGCAAGAGGCTATGCAATGTTCTTCTTTTTTCAATGGAGCTAATTTTTGTCTGTCTGTAGTACGCAGATACATGATCATACTTACGAAGATCGAATATGAAACGAATGCATGCGTTTTGTGCTGTTTGCAACTTCCGTTGTTGCTTGGTTTTTAAGTCAGTGAGCAAGAAATCACAGTAATCGAAATGGGGCATAATTAGTGAAGTAATCAGGTTCATACGTGTGTTTATAGGAAGTAGTTCTCGTACGCGTTTTAGGGAGTGGAGGTCTTTGAAGACTTTTTGACAAATCTTACTTACATGTGTAGTCCAACTGAGAGTGCTGTCTAAATGCATTCCTAGGTTTTTTACGTCGTTACACCAGGGTAGAGGGGAGCCATTTATACTAATGCTTAGGTATTAGGTACTAAAGGTATTTCAGCTAGATAAAATCTGTCTAGAACCAAATCACATGTCGTCAGATCACTCCCCTGTAATTCTGACCATAAACTCAGAAGTGTTACATCGTCCCTCGCCGCCAAGACTCTACAACAAATTCACAGACTGGAACATATTTCGTGAAATTTTGGATACCATTTCACTAGCAAATGCCTCTGAAAAACTCAGAAGATATTGAAGAAGCCACTGAATACTTGACAAAATGTATTCAACACGCCGCATGGGATTCAACACCTCAAACTGTTCAAAGCAAGCAATCGATTATACCTATAAATGGTAGAGAAAAAATCAGAGAGAAACGGCGATTACGACGTTTCTGGATGACAACCAGACACCATGAAGACAGAAAAAATCTAAACAGAGTCTCCAGGCAGCTGAAGCAGCTATTGATACATCAAAATGAACCTTTGCACAATATGTATCCTTTCCCACAGATAAAATGTCGTTCAAAATTCCATCTTCCACACCGCGCCGACAAACTTGGACACCCCTCGGCCTGGGGGAGGGCAGGGGGAGGGACGCGTTGACCAATCGCTAGCAGGTAGAACCACAGTTGTCTGTAATTGGTGCAACATTCCAAGGGGTGGAAAGGAAGTTGCCTCAGGGGGAGGGGGCTAGTTTGTTTACGTACGAGACGGAAATAAGTCATATTTCCCTACCGATAGAGAGATTTTGCCTGCACGTTCGCCACGACGAAAAAATATTTCTCAGCGGGGGTTTCCGTCCAGAATTATTGTCAATTGACCCGTAAATATTTAGCATTTTAGCAACAATTGATCTAACGTTTAGCAATCGATTTGTAACTCCAGTCGAAGTGCAATTTTCAGATGCTCATTTCAGGCACAATTTGCGGACCGTTCCCGCCCGTTCTAACGCATATTTCGAATTTGTTTATAAAATTATAAATTGTTGCAAAATTGTTAATTCACAATTTTCGGCTTCGGGGCATCGGGAGACCCTCCCCCTTTAGATTTGCAAAAGTTGGAAATTGTTTATAAATTTTCAATTGTTGCAAATTTTTTTATTGTCTCATCTGAGTGGCGTTTAAACGCGATACAAAATTCCGGAATTCGATCGGTGTTATATTTCGTTCTCGAGATATATGTAATTGTTTTAATAAATTAACATCTTAGAATAACCCCATTAGTTTTCACTTAACACAAGCATACTGAAAAAACAGTTCTTCAATGTCGCGCTTTGACCTGCTACGCTTAAAAAACACTTAGTTTATAAACAAATTCTGTAATCATTTAATTACGCTAAATCCGTCTTTTTATGGCGAGTATGAACATAACTTTTATTTTGTGTTTATATTATCTTTTAATTGCTACAATTTGCAAGTCAATATATTTATCAAATAGAAAGGAAACTGATTATAAACAAATTATTTTTGAATGTGCATTACGTCGAAATGAGTGTTTCTGCTTTTCTATCAAAGGGATGTTGAGCAACCGAATAGGTAGAAAATAAAAAATAATTATTTTGTGTTTTGAAAAATCACGAGTAGAATCACATATCACAATATTTACACAAGTATAGAAATTTCTAAATGAACGTATATAAACTTTGTTAATATTTTCAATTCAATTTTTTTTTTTAAATTTGTTGCGTCTACATCTTGACGCAACGCGTCTCCAAGCCCCTTAAGGGGCGTTGAGCGCTTTGCACAGGGCAGTAATCCTCCATTAATGTGCAATTTATCATTCAATAAGTCAGGATCATCTCTCTAAAACTGTTAATTTGATGATTTCGTTGTATAATATTCAAATCAGAGCTAAAAGCATCATGTGCAAAATCTACGCATTGTTAATACATAGTTTTAAACAACATTAATATATTTAATATACATTTAAAACGCTTTTTAGATTGGCGAACGTTTCAATGAAATTTCATGAATTCCTGAATGCTTGAAAATAAATACTCGTAAAATTAAAATATTGTAGCGTGTAAAAATATAACAAACTCACGTACTTGGTAAAACAAGTTGATACTACTAAAAGAAAGCAAAACAGATGTTATAACAATTCAAAGAGATTTAGCGTTTGTAAATATCAATGCTCTAGCATTTTCCAGTGAAAATACGTAGAACGAACTTGTTGGTCTAGTTCAACCTTCAGCCTTCCCAACCCAGACTACATTTCAGTATCGTCAGAGTTCGAAGGTGATTTGTTGGACGGTACTACATTCTACGAAACTGCCGAAACCTTGAATTTTGCTCGACCATCTGTACAGGAGAACGTATCGGTTTATTAAACGGAAACGGGCCATTCAAGGTATCTAATGTGATTCTTTGAAAACGTTTAACCATTATAAACTATCCCTAAGAAAATTATCAAAAAAACAATGTTAAAGGTCGCCAGCTTAACAGTGCCTTTACTATTTGAATGTTTTCAGCATCCCCAAAACCTACAGACAACCCATGTTTTTACAGGTTATTATAAAACCAATTCATTACATATAAGCATTTATTCACGGTATTATTTTTAAAACACTCAAATATCTACGATGTTATTTGATTCATGTCTTCATCAAAGATCTGAGATTCAAAAACTGATAAGCAGAGAAAATTAAAGTAATTGTGAGTGATTGATGAAGTTGAATGATCAAATGAAAAACAATGTTTCTTGCTTCATATAATGCTATCTTGTGTAACAGACATGTAATTACATGTGATACATGTGAACATCCAAACTAATGAAAATTTTCAAAAGTAAAATCATCAATAAAACGTTAATTCATCAGCAAGGATTATATTATTAAATACATTTTTGTGATTCATGTGCTCCTGTGTGAATAACGTAGTAAACGTGATTCGTATAATCCAGTTTCTCATAATAATACAAAACCTGCTAGACGCATACACTAAACATAATAGTTGTCAAATAGTTATTTACAACATGAGTATCGTAAGATATCTTATTACAATACGAAATTGGAGAATTATCAAACAAGACTCTTTAGCCGAAATTGTTAACCAATTGAATATTGTAATATAATGTTACCATTTGAATATAATACAAAGTAAGACGCAATTTGTCAAAATTCATGTGAACTATAATTTTTGTTTAAGTTTGACTCCTTATCCTGCGAAAGATATGTGACAGTAGGTATGTTAACAGTTCTACTACCATGGGTTTAATTAATTAATTTGCAGTACGCAAGTTATTATTTTTGGTTTTAAAGAAGCATGGATATACAGAGTGTCGGGGAAGGAAACGTCGAAACTTTGAAAAAAAACTGTTTATACAATTTTTATCATATTTTGTCTAATAAACTACATAGATATTCTGAATGGCTGAGCTGCAATAAACACGCAAATGTTGGTTTGAAAATATGGTTTCTACGCAAAAATTTGCATTCTAGAATCATATAAACAGACCAGAAACATGTAACATGTTTAATATTAACAATATAAATTAATATATTAGTTCAGAAAGAAAAATTAACCGAGAAATAAAAAAGCAGTCGAACTGTGAAAATTTGGTGCTTTTTTTATTTCTAGGTTCATTTTTCTTTCTGATCAAATGTATTCATTTGTTGTTAATAATAAACAATTTAGATATTAATGAAGACTTCTACAACGCAAATAGTCGCCTAGAAAACATATATCCAAACCAACCTTTGAATGCTTATTGCGGCTTACCCATTTGGAATATCCGTGTAGTTTATAAGACAAAAATATCCTTAAAATTGTCGACATTTCTTCCCCGAATATCCTGTATATACAGGGCTTGATTTCTGTCGGTACGTGACGGAACGGCGTTGCGGTTCTTTGGAAATAATTATTAAGTTATATTATATATAAATAACTATTGCTATTATATTAATAATTAATTTGAGGCGCGTTTCGGGGCCTAAGATTATAAAAATAAAGCATTGGATATATGTATCATAATAACTTTTATGACGACACTGTTCTCAGTTACGTCAAGTTTTAATTTAGAGAATCAAAGTCAATGGTCTAAGTTTACTCACCTAAATAAAGTTTATCTTAGTATACATACTATTTAGAAAGTGTTTTATATTCAAAACAAGTGTTGTTTCAACAGCATGTATTTTCACGTATTATTCGTAATTGCTACGCAATATTCAATACGGACTATGTGAACCTGCAAGAAAGGGGGGAAAACACATACTGCAGCATAAAATATTTTCTACTCGCTGGGATTCGAACTCGTGTCTTTAAAGTTAACTCGCCTGACACGGTTACCCCTGCACCACCAGGTACACGACAAGACTACCTCCTTTCCGATGCGAAAAGAAAGTGACGCATTTGCATTTGCAGTTTAAAAAAAAAAAGAATGTAATTAATTAAGATCTATTTTATATATATAATATACGATCTATTTTTAAAAAGAGATTTCATTAAACAAAAATCTCTAGCGTTAATATTGTTTTTCAACAATGTTAATAAGATCAGTCGGAGTTAATATTATACAGTAGAAAATTGGGGCTAATACACTTTAAGAGTTGTTACTTATCTATGTCCAAAATTAACAAGATAATGACAAATGATAGAAAATATATTTTATTATAATGACCATATAGCAAGCACTCAGAATGTTACAATATTTAGGAGGGAAAAAAATCAAAACTAAAATGCCTAATTTTTCCAGTCAAAAACTTTACCGGCGTGATATAAAACTTTTGATGTTACTTCGTTGTTCTGTATGACACGATATTTTTGAAAATAGGTTATCATTAAGAAAGAATTAATCTTATTTCTGCGTTTAAATAATGCAATAATATTAATCGTGTCATGATATATACAGCCTCGGATTTGTGGGGCTAATATGATACAACTTAACAGGCTAATGTGATACGGGTGTCGGGGCTATTTTGATACGCTAAAAATTAACACGCAGACAAGTGGAAGAGATTTTTTTATGTTTAATATTACATCAAACGCGCTAAAATTCCGATTTGATGTTGATAAACTATCCAAGTATTTATCTGAGAAGGAAAGAGCAGGCGACAATTCATAAAGATTTCCACGTTCTCCTCCCTACTCAGTACATGGTGATTCACTTATGATTATCATTTGGCGGGAGCTTCTACTGTTTCAGTGCAGTTACTGATTTTTCACTGGAATCACAAGGAACCAGGCTTACAATAGAAGCTAACACCATCCCTTCAACTCCAGATATCAACTGTTCTCCTCCAGTACTTTTGAGATAATACTGTTGGAAAAATAAAAAAAAACAGTAGCCATCCAAAGAATAAGGAAGCGGTTAGACCCAATAGCAGCAATCATTACTAGTGAAGAGTGGATCATTACTAGGAAAGAGTGGAGTGTTTAATTTACATTGATTTAATATCTATTTTTAAAAAAGATTTCATGAAACAAAAATCTCTAGCGTTAATATTGGTTTTCGACAATGTTAATAGGTATTTGTTTGAAATTTTCGAAAATTCAGATCGTTCGCCCAAAATTGAACGCACGCCATCTTTCAACATCTTGTGCTTCGAGGAATGGATTTACAGAAAAATTGGAGCTCTTTTTGAGAAAATTACGTATATATGATGGGGTTTGGTGTAAAGTACCATCAAAATTAAAGGATTCGTTTCAAATTCGAAGATTCGTAATATTAGCAAGATCGTTCAAGGAATATCCATTTTGATGAAAATCATGTTTACTTTAGGCTCTAGAATTACACGAGGATACTCAAAGAGGTATTTTGGAAAATCACTTTCTCGGGTTCAAAAAACAATCGTTTTGATAGACCTGTGTATAGAAAATAAAAGAACAATACCAACAATCCACTTTTTTCGAACTAGCTACTTACAAAACGTGTTTTCTGTGAAAATTTCGACACTTCCTCCTACAGCATTACGTAACTCTTTTTACACGTGGAGGTAAAAATATTCCAGCGTTACAGGGATTTGAACTCGGATGTTTTGCGGTTAACTATACAGTTAACCGCAAAAATTATTCTCCGTGGATGAGATTCGATCTTACGTGCCTAAGCTTCTCCAACAGTGCCCTTATCTGTTATACCACAGAAACTCTTATGACTCTTGTCTCTCACAAAGATGATTTTAAACTTCAAGGATCACAGATTTGACTAAAAACGAACGTGCGGCGTTTAGATGCGTGTGTTAACTACAGACGGACAGACAGACGTTTTGTCGTAAATAGATTATTAAGTAACAAGAACCCACAAAACATGGATTCTGTCTACAAACGTATTGAAGTAATTCATTATATACAGGAATAACATTTATCTACTTTTGTCGTGACCAGAGATCGGAATTTAGAGTTTTTTTGTTGAAAAATCGCAGTCTCCCAGCCCATGATAACAATACTTTTTCTTCTTACGACATAATTACCAGAAAGAAAGAAAAAAATATTTTTCATTGTTTCTATTCAACGAAAATTTTCAATCAATTCCAAAGGTGCAATAATCAGTAAATATTAAAATGAAATTTATTAACAATATGAAATGAAATACAATAAGAAAGGAACCTTCTTTACTTGGTATTCTTAACAAATCTATAAGAAAAACATAATAAAGGCATTATTTTAACAACATTCGAATATTATTGTTGAGAATCTATGAGAAAACTGTTAATGCCGAGCCCTGGTAACGAAAAAAGGGATCACTAATGTTGTGAAATGTAGAAAAAGATCCTTTAACTCGTGTTGCCAGAAACCAATGTTTTGTGGGTCGTTGATACAGAAAAATCGAATGACCAGGAAAAGCCTGTATGTTCGTGTGCCTGTTGATGTGTCTGTTCTTGTGTCTGTTCGTCTGTCTGTAATTTTCAAAAAAAATTATATGACCTTATTGAAATAATTATTTAAGGACAACAAATTTCATTTGAAAGAAAAATCTGTGTTCAATTTTAGAGTTGTAGGAAAACGCCGAAAAAGTTGAAACTTTTCCAATTTTCGAAAATTAAGAGTTAACAGTGGAAATGGGACCTATGTTTATAAGTGTATTTTACTCTATTCTTAGAAGAAATTGAAAGAAAAATTTGGGGCCATTTTTGAGAAAACTTTGAAAAGCAACGAATTAACGCTTGTAGGACACATTTTCCCGTGAAGTGGAAAATATAGTGTTTGGAAAATGCCCAGTTCAAGGAGATAATTTTTAAAACTTCCAAATCAGAGGACTGAATTTCAAAAGAAGAAAGAACGACAAAGAAAATTGAATGTTTCCTCATCCATCCTCAAATAATTCTTCAGTTGGAAGGTCTTTAATTAATGCTGCACAATGTGCGACCCATAACCTCACCATGGCATAGTTCTAAGGCCTCACCCTCAAACGTTTTCTTATTTACCTTTTACTACATTAGCATTAACCATTGATTAGTTATAATAAAACATAATGTAGCAAAACACAACTACTTCTGCATAATTCATCGTAAATCGCGAGCAAACCTACATAAAATATTGGTCGAAATGTAATACGTTCATCAAATTTCTTGTCAAAGTTTTCTCATCAAAGTTCAAAGACTTCCACAAAGTTCTTCATCAAAGATATGTCATATATCTTTTATAGTGTAATACCGGCCAAAGCCGCCGTATGTTATATCTTTCCCATTCATGTCGCCAACAATGAACTTCTCGGAAACACATCTCAAATATCCATAGTTGAATATTATAACAACGAAATATCAAATTTTTGTAATGAATGTCCCTTCAAAATTACGGTATTTTCTGTTTTTCTTTCATGTTATATTTAAATACTATTATTAAGAGAGAAAACCTCATTGGGATAATTTCAATTAAATCGATGCAACTCGAAGAGTAAACGTAGAATACATCTTGCGTTAGGGCACGCGGATACCCAAATTTAAGAAAACGTTCACTGAATACGTTTCTCCCCGCACTACATTACATACAATTTTTAACTGTTTTTGACATTAAATAAATGAAATAAACAGCGTCGTAATAGCTCCATGTCCGTCCCGACAATCAGCAGAATTCAAAAGAAATTAAGAATGACAGCTCGTCAAACGGAGCGAGGGAAATTAAAATTTGCTATTTCAAAAATTTGTAAAATTATCTAAAGTACTTATATTTTTAAACAATTGTACGTGATCTTTTTTAAAGGACTGATTATTTTAAAGGAATATTTGAAGATCTGTTTTTGATGAACACATTTCATTAAGGAAACAAACTATCTTCAATACTTAAGTTGTAGGAAAACGCCGAAAAAAAATTGTTTTGTTGCATTTTTCGAAAAATTCAGTATATGAACGAAAATCATCTGCGCCATCCTTTTAAAGCGTCCATTACGCTATCCGGCAATAAAATTTAATCAAAAAAGTTCATGCTTTTTTTTTAATTTTGAAAATGTTTCAGGGGCTTCTTGTAGAGTACCATCCAACAATAAAATTTTGATTTGGAATTCAGGGGGGCTCGACATCATCTAGATCGCTTGGGGAATATCAACTTTGGAGAAAATTGCTTGAACAGTTTAGCCGCTAGCATTTTTCACAGAGGAAAGACGTTTTGCCATTAATCGTTTTTTCCGTATTAACTACCCACCAAACCTGGATTCTGGCTACACCATATGTTAAAGGGATTTTATTCTACATTTATCAACTGAATTTATCCACTTATTTTGATACCAGGGCTCGGAAATTACAGTTTTTTTATGTCGAAAATTAGCCGATTTCCTCCGTAGCATTATGTAACTTTTTACTTTCTCGTATACGCACATATGTACGGAGTAATATACGTAGTATAGAGAAAATTATGTAATGCTTCGCGAAAAAAACGGCGAATTTTCGACAGAAAAAAATGCATTGCCGGGCCCTGAAAACAAAGGAGTTCATAAATCCAGTTACTAAATAAACAGAAAAAATCTCTAAAACGTGGTGTAACCAGAATTCCTGTTTTGTGGGTCTTCTCCGTCCGTCGGTCAGTCTGTCTGCGTCTGTCTGTGAACACTTCTAGCGCCAAAACCATTCGAATCCCTTGTTGATGTGACTCTAGTTCAAGCTTTGAGATTTTAAAAAACATTCTTTAAAATTTGAGAGTATATTACATGAAGCCCCCCGTCATTTTCAAAATTTTCTCAAAAACGGCTCCAAATTTTTTCTTTAAATTTCTTCTACGAATAGAGTAAAATACACTTATAAAGACTTCATAGGTCCCATTGCCACTGTTAACTCTGAATTTAAAAAAAAATCAAAAATTTGAATTTTTTGCCGTCTTCCTACAGCTCTAGAATTGAAGACAGATTTTTCTTTCAAATGAAATTTGTTGTGCATAAATAGTTCTTTCAATAAGATCATATATTTTTTTTGAAAATTTACAGACACAAGAATACACACGAACAGACACAAGAATAGACACAAGAATAGACACAAGAATAAACACAAGAATAGACACAAGAATAGACACAAGAATAGACACAAGAATAGACACAAGAATAGACACAAGAATAGACACAAGAATAGACACAAGAATAGACACAAGAATAGACACAAGAATAGACACAAGAAGAATATACACAAGAAGAATATACACAAGAATAGACACAAGAATAGACACAAGAATAGACACAAGAAGAATATACACAAGAATAGACACAAGAATAGACACAAGAATAGACACAAGAATAGACACAAGAATAGACACAAGAATAGACACAAGAATAGACACAAGAATAGACACAAGAAGAATAGACACAAGAAGAATAGACACAAGAAGAATAGACACAAGAAGAATATACACAAGAATAGACACAAGAATAGACACAAGAATAGACACAAGAATAGACACAAGAATAGACACAAGAATAGACACAAGAATAGACACAAGAATAGACACAAGAATAGGCACAAGAATAGGCACAAGAATAGGCACAAGAATAGGCACAAGAATAGGCACAAGAATAGGCACAAGAATAGGCACAAGAATAGGCACAAGAATAGGCACACGAACAGGCACACGAACACACAAGAACAGGCACAATAGCAGACACACGAACAGACAGGCTTTTCGCCGTCATTCGATTTTTCTGTATCAACGACCCACAAAACATTGGTTTCTGGCAACACGAGTTAAAGGATTTTTTTCTATATTTCACAACATGAGTTAACCCTTTTTTCGTTACCAGGGCGCGGCATTAACAGTTTTCCTCATAGATCCTCAAGAATAATAAACAAATATTGTTGAAATTATGCTTTTATTATGTTTTCTTATAGATTTGTGAAGAATACCAAGTAAAGAAAGGAGGTTCCTTTCTTATTGTATTTATTTTATATTGTTACATATATATTTTATATTGATTTATATTCTCATCATACTATTTGCTGATTTTTTCAAATTTGAAACTGATTGTAAATTTTCGTTGAATGGAAACAACGAAAAACATTTTATTCTTATTTTCTGGTAATTACGTAGTAAGAAGAAAAAGTATTGTAATCATCCGCCGGGAGACGGCGATTTTTCGACAAAAAACTCAATTTCGAACTCTGGTAACGACAAAAGTAGATAAATGTTGTTCCTATATATAGTAAATTACTTCCTCCAATACGTTTGTAGTTAGAATCCATGTTTTGTGGGTCCTTGGTTCTCAAAAATCTATTTACGACAAAACGTCTGACTGTATGTCCGTGTGTAGTTAACACAGGCACGTAAACGCCGCACGTTCTTTTTTAGTCAAATCTGTGATATATGACAGTTTAAAATAATCTTTGTGACAGAGTTGTGACTTTGTGATAAGAGTTTCTGTGGTGTAATGGGTAAGTGGGTAAGCCCACTGCTGGAGGAAGTTGTGAACGTAAGATCGAATCCCATCCATGGCGAATAAGTTTTGCGAGTAGAAACAATTTTGCGGTTAATTGCATAGGTATAATCATTTGTATCCATTATAAATATCACATAAAGCATGTGTTTTTGAGGCGCCACTACTTATTTTAGTGTCTTAATGTCTTTAAGAATCAAGTATAAATATGCCGCTATTGCAATTCTGAGTTCAGAACGACTGCATGCGCGCCCGTGTTGGTCTACGTTATCGCAACTTTCATCTGTGACGTACTTCAACCTTGGCGATAGCCGCCGAAAGATAAGAGCGGGAACTATCTGCACACGGAGTTCTAGAGAACTTAGCTTCTGGTTGAAAATATTTCTAAGTAAAATGAGCTATGTAGTTGCGTGGGTTTTATTCGTTTGCATTCTTATTTAGAAATTGATATCTCTGACACATGTAGCACATTTATCTAATTAAAAATCTAAGTGCAATGAATATCACGATATTATTCTTTTCGTAACAAGTGTGCCTGGACAGCGTGATTAGAAGTGTCTGTGGTAGCACAGTGCGGTCGAGCCAGACCTACAGACTTAAGGGACCCGAGTTCAAATCCTAGTAACGCTGGAATTTTTTAATCTCCACGTTTACTAGTGTAAAGAGAGTTACGTAATACTGCAGAAGGACGTGTCGAAATTTTCACAGAAAACACGTTTTGTAAGTCGCTCATTCGAAAACAGTGGATTGTCGGTATTGTTCTTGTATTATTTTCTATACACAGGGCTGTCAAAACGCTTGTTTTTTGAACACGAAAAAGTGATTTTCCAAAAAACCTCTTTGAGTATCCGTATTTCTAGAGCCTAAAATAAACATGATTTTCACCCAAACGGATATTCCTTGAACGAACTAGCTAATATTACGAATCTTAAAATTTGAAACGAATCTTTTAATTTTGAAGGTACTATACACCAAACCTCATTATATTTTTCAAAATTTCTCAAAAAGAGCTCCAACTTTTCTGTCAATCTAATCCTCGAAGCAGGAGACGTTTAAAAATGCCGTACGTTCAATTCTGGGCGAACGATCTGAATTTTCGAATATTTCAAACAAATACCTATTATCATTGTCGAGAACCAATATAAACGCCAGAGATTTTTGTTTCGTGATATCTCTTTTTAAAAATAAATCTTGAATTAATGTAAATTAAACACTTTTGAAAACTGGATCATACGAATCACGTGTACTATGCGATTCACACATGAGCACATGAATCACAAAAATGTATTTAATAATGTAATACTTGCTGATGAATCAACGTTTTATTGATAAATTTACTTTCAAAAATTTTCATTAATTTGCATATTTAAATATATTTATCACATGTAATTACATGTTTATTAAACAAGATGGCATTATATGAAGTAGAGACATTGTTTTTCATTTGATCATTCAACTTCATCAATTACTTACAATTACTTTAATTTTCTCTGCTTGTCAGTTTTTTTAATCTCAGACCACCGATGAAGACATGAATCAAATAACATATTAGATATTTACAAATTATAACGTGAATAAATGCTTATATTTATTGAATTGGTTTTATAATAATCTGGAAAAATATCGGTTTTCTGTAGGTTTTGGGGTGTTGAAAACATTCAAATAGTAAAAGCAATGTTAAGCTGGTTATCATTAACATTGTTTATTTGATATTTTTCTTAGGGGTAGTTTATAATGGTTAAACGTTTTCAACGATTGCACATTAGATACCTTGAACGGCCCGTTTTCGTTTAATAAACCACTGTTCTCCCTATACAGATGGTCGTCCAAACTTCAAGGTTTCGGTAGTTACGTAGAATGGAAAGTAGCGGTCAACAAACCACCTTCGAACTCTGAAATGTAGTTTGGGTTGGGAAGGTAATATTACTTGACCACCAAGTTCGTTCTATGTATTTTCACTGGAAAATGCTACGGTATTGATATTTACTAAACTGTAAACAAACGCTAAATCTCTTTGAATTGTTATAACATCTTTTTTGTTTTCTTTTAGTTGTAACAACTCGTTTTACCAAGTACGTGTCTTTGTTATATTTTAAGACGCTACAATAATTGGAATTGAGAAGTATTTATTTTCAAGCATTTAGGAATTCATGAAATTTCATTGAAATATTCGCCAATCTAAAAAATGTTTTAAATATAATTATTAATGTTGTTTAAAAATATGTATTAACAATGCGTAGATTTAGCACATGTACTCTGATTTGAATATTATAAAATCAATCATCAAATTAACAGTTTTAGAAAGATGATCCTGAATTATTGAATGATAAATTGAATTGAAAATATTAACTTAAGTTTATATACGTTCATTTAGGAATTCCTATACTTGTGTAAATAAAGTAGCATTTTGTGATGTGTGATTCTACTGGTGATCTTTCAAGACACAAAATAAATATTTCTCTATTAGGAACTTTAACATTGCATTTACCCAATCCAATACAGTTTACAACAAACAGCTAATAGAATGTTTCCCTATTTTTTAATGGTAATGGTTAAACAGAAGGAACATATAGTTTCTAACTCTCGGTGTAAACAGGAGCTATCGAAAAAATTAATAATACAGCTATTCGGTTGCTCAACATCCCTTTGATAGACAAGCAGAAACTATCATTTCGACGTAATGCACCTTGAAAAATAATTTGTTTATAATCAGTTTCCTTTCTATTTGATAAATATATCGACTTGCAAATTGTAGCAATTAAAAGATAATATAAACACAAAATAAAAGTTATGTCCATACTCGCCATAAAAAGACGGATTTAGCGTAATTAAATGATTACAGAATTTGTTTATAAGCTAAGTGCTTTTTAAGCGTAGCAGGTCAAAGCGCGACATTGAAGAACTGTTTTTTTCAGTATGCTTGTGTTAAGTGAAAACTAATGGGGTTATTCTAAGATGTTAATTTATTATAAACAATTACATATATCTCGAGAACGAAATATGGTAGTGCAATGAGGCCATTGCTGGTCGCCGGACCCAAACTCACCCCTCGGTCACGCCAATTAGGACAGTCCCTGATTTGACACGGCTCAGCGCAAGACACGCGAACATGTGCCTGTCGTTCTAACCAAAGATTTACGACTAGGGTGGGACTGTCTCCCGGGGACAGCCGTTCAGGCAAAGAGCGGGCGGCTGCCCGCCCACGTTTACACTAGGTACCGGAACAAGCGAATTATAGAGATCCCGGCTACTGTCTAAGTAATCCCAGGACTTATATAATCATCACGGAGACAGCAGAAAGGACTGCTTTGTTCATTTCTGGTGTACTGGCCAAGACACACGCACAACAAAGACCACCAATCAGGCGCCCAGAAAATGACGTTAGTTAGAAAATGCCCTATCGGCTTCCGACTCGCGTCGAATATTCGAGAAACTGAGATTTCGAGCAATAACATTTTAAATTCCGATCACGTGAAGGAGCGATGTTGAAAATTAGACAAGAGAGTGGGGATGCGACGAAGGAAGCTCGAGAGAGGAGGATATTTGGCAGAACACAGATAGAAGGCGAGAGAACGGCATAAGAAAGAGACTGCTGTGTTGAGGAGAGGTAGTTGGAGCCAGCAGTTAGAGTTGGTCGACCAACGGAGTGCAGGCGGCCCCGTTTGAAAGCACAAAACTGGAATTTATTCCATTTCAACGGGCCGGCGTCGATCCGTAAGGATCGATTGTGCAGCCGAGTTATCAAGGCTGAACCGGTACGGAGTAGGGTTGGCGTGTGACGGCCCCCTCCGATTCCCACCGATCGGAGCTTTTTCATCCACCTCCTGACTTCGGCGGCGGATCGGCGAAGGATTGGAACGGGAAGGAACGATAGCACCGCACGCATTGCTGCTTCCGGTTGGCTGCGCCCTGCTACGACGCGGTTCGCGGCAGCGTTTGTTTTGAGGACGACTTCAGATGTGCAATCATCGAAAGAGGTAGACTCAACGACTATCATTTTGTACTAATTCTAAAGACATTCAAAAAAGAGTCATCTAATGTAAGAAAAATAATAATAGAGTTTAAGTTAAGAGACTTTCTGACCAAATTGTATCAGAAAAAAAGCAATAAACGTGTTCTCGCCATTCAGGCGATTGACACTTAAGCTGGAACATAACCTTGTAATTATTGTAAAGTAGTAATAGTAGCAAACCCAGTGCATGCCCTCATTAATAATAATAATAATAATAATAATAATAATAATAATAATAATAATAATAATAATAATAATAATAATAATAATAATAATAATAATAATAATAATGCCTTTATTGATATGGCGAGGCTCGGGCCATCAGGCCCGCTCTTCCGCCTAACCACATGTCAGATGTATACAAAGATCAAACATATAATATTATATACAAATATAAAAAATATATTTATATTGCAAGTAGTTAGTAGAAAACAAGTATAATTTAAATGTAGCTTTTAAAAAGATAAATGAAATATTAAAATAGACAGAAATGTGGCAAATTTTGTTTGACGAATTATAAATTCATAGACGGAAGTTAAACAAGTTGAGTTGAGTAGCATTGCTCCAAACGTTTTCGCGCTACGCGGCAGCCTGGTATTCACCCCGAGCGACTGTAATCTTTTAAATACAGAAACACACCACCTCACTCGCCGCTCGACCCTGGAGGAAAACCCGCTAGTCGGGGAAAACCCACCAGGCAGGCTGCGTCCTAATACAATAGTAACTAAGCTAAAATGAAGTGACAGGATTTTGGGATGTTTTCCTCAGCTGCTGGCCTTGATGCAAGGCAATCGTCTTGCTCTAATCCTCCTCTGCTCCTATGGATAAAAACACATTTCCGGCAGTATCAAACAAATCACAAAAGAATAAATTTTCAACAAGTACATTACGGTTATTTCTAAACATATTAGTCACTTTTTAACATTCCTAAAAGGAGGTAAAACTGACATTGGATTTGACACCCGAATATCTACAGTGATGTAAGTTGTATAATGATATATTCTATTTTGTAAGAAAGTCATTCAGGTGTTTCTTAAAAGATGTTAATGAGGAGCAGTTTTTAATGTTGAAAGGCAATTTATTCCACTCTCGGGCTACCGTAATTGCGTATGATTTATTGTAGTAGTTTGTTTTACTTTTTGGAATACAGAGTAACTGAGATTTCTGAAATCTAGAGGATTTAAGATATACGAAATAATTTGTTAAATATGACGGGGAATCCACTTTTAGCATCTTAAATAAAAGACAAAGGCTGTGATACAAACGCCTATCCTTTAGTGTTAGTATTTTGTTCACTTTATAAACTCTGGAGATATGATCGTATTTTTTATATTATAAATGAAACGAATACAGGCATTTTGAGCTCTTTGCAGAGTTTGAGCGAGTGAATCTTTTAAATTGTTGTACACAATATCACCGTAGTCGAAATGAGGACACAACAGAGTTTTTACTAACATTTCCTTCGTATTTGTAGGGAGACATTTGTCGATACATCTCAGGGATTGCAAAGATGCATAAACCTTGCGACAAACATTTCGGATCTGGTATTCCCAGCTTAGATGATCATCATAAATTAAGCCCAAGTTTTTCACTTGTGAATAACGAGGAACTACAACATTGCCTATAAGCACATCAGGAATAGATAAACATTCAAGTTTCTTGTGCATTTGGGAAGAGCCAATTATGATGGTTTGTGATTTCGTAGGATTTAAATTGAATCCGTTTTTCATTGACCATTTTACTACAGATGAGAGCTCATTATTTAATTTATTTATTAGCATTGCTACCTGTGACGGTTTCCCGGAGATGTAAATTTGCAGATCATCCGCATACATATGATGACTACATTCTCTAAGTTCGCGTGATAAGTCATTCACATAAATTAAGAAGAACAGCGGCCCTAACACGGATCCCTGAGGTACTCCACGGTGGAGAAGTTTTGGATCGGAATGGAGATCGTCAACTACTACAATTTGTTGCCTATTGTGGAGATAGTTTGCAATCCAAGAGATAGTGGAATCAGAGAAATTTAGATTTTTGCACCTGGCAATTAGTATATCGTAATCTACAGAGTCGAAAGCTTTACTAAAATCTAAAAGTGTTAATACAGTTACGAGGCCATCATCTAGCGCATTCCTTATATCTTCAGTTACTTTTAGTAAAGCTGTTTGGGTGCTTCTACCTCCTCTAAAGCCGGATTGAAAGTTATTGAGAAGATCTGAATCAGTTAAGTGTTTTACAATCTGTTTTCGAACAATTTTTTCAAGAACTTTTGACACTGTCGGTAATATACTAATTGGACGATAACTGAATGACATCGAAGTCAGTTCAGATTTTGAGTGATTCAGATTAAAGAGTGCTCACCCCTGAGGTTCTCATATGTCGGTGCCAGGTGACAGGTAAGTGCCCGTTTGGCGCCCATCATTTATAATTTTAACGCGCATACCTGTCAGCTGATTACCGACACACTTCTGTGTGACGGTGTTTTCCCCCCTTTTTGTGAGGTATCCGGCCCGGTGCTACGCGCATTGCTCACATGCGTGGGTTGCTGTATGCGGCAGGTCGCGTTCATCTCA
>BLKR01015946.1:0-43396 GCA_011170035.1 Teleogryllus occipitalis
CTAATAAAAGTATAATTTTTAATGTTAAATAAAATAATTATTTGTTTCCTTTACTTATACAACATGTAGTTACGCACTACGAAAAAGTTTTGAATGTTTCTGCTTATTTTAATTCCTATATCTCGCTATCATTCTGGGAGGGCAGTGAGATGTCCCTCTGCGTTTAGCTCGTGACATTGAAGTACCATTTGTTTAAATCGTAGTGTAGGACAGTCAGGGTTAAGTTTCCCCCAAAATTTGTTGTTTTTTTATCTTTGGTAGACATTTTAGTTGGAAAATTTAACTTCGGAGTTTCATAGGGTTTTTAAAATTTTAATTATTTTAATATATACTGTGTATCACAAAACCCAAAAATAGTTGCCTTTCATTATAGCGAGTTCATTCAAACATAACTAAGCGTAGTAAAAACACTTATAGACGTGTAAAATCATTTGATCATCATCCCCTCGTTTAAAATTGGGCGGTTATTTGTCACAACTAAAGATTGTAAGAAGATGACAATACATTTTAACGAAAAGGAACAAATCACGGCAATCAATAAGAAATTTAAATAACGATATCGGTTGAAAGAAAGTTTTTACTAAGAGGTGTCATTATATTTTTTCAGTCATTACAATGAGCGAAACAAAGGTGCCTCTTAATTTTCGTAAGTTGTAAACGGTGTGGAACTTCTTAAAACAAAACGTGTACGTATGTATATACGTAAATTATATGAATAGTTGTTATATATAATTTTTGTAAATCAAAAATATGTGTTTACTGTAGAATATAAATATTATATACAATTAATAATATTTTTCGTATTTTTTAATTTTCATATTCCTCATATACTTTAAACATGAAATAATATTTTTCTAATTTGGTGTTGTTTTTTTTTTTTTTTTGAGTTTTGGTGGTTTTCGAATGCGTCTGCCGTTGCCTGGTCGCCATTGCTCGTTGTTGCCAAAGCAATGTTTCTCTGAGAGCAATTCCATACGCAAATGATAGACAACACGAATATGATCCCTAGCTAATCTGCCTAAATATTATAATAATTGTGACAATATATCAAAACAATTGTTGCGTGAACAGTCATGAAATTTTGTGTATAGATTACAGGTAAAGTATGATAATACATTATTTTCATTGTATCTAAAACCAAAGGGTATTTTATTTACACATTATTCTCATTAACAAACATACTATCGAGATTTACCATCTTACAAATTATTATTCCAATTATTTTCACACGTTTGAGAGTTCTCTTCGACTACCTGTTCTTTGGTAGGTTGCAATTCCGGGTGAGCTCTCTCGCAAATGGAGTCAACGTCAGGAAAATTCAACATAAGAAATTATTACGCGCTGCAACATAATCTGTGTGATGGAGTAAATACTCCAATTATTACTAGTTTAATACTCAAATTATCGTTATCTATATAAGGACGTCTTCTACATCCACCCGTCCGTTGCCAGATTGCGATTCTGGGAGTGCAATCTCGCAATTGAATGTTTTGTCAGGAAATAATCATAAAGCATACCATATTGATCTTGAAAGTCTTCAGTGGGAATATCCTCGCTCTACTGTTTGTAACACTGAGTGCTGCGCGAGCTAAGAGGCAGTTCTGTTCCATCTTATAAAGCGCTTGCTTCGCTGTATGAGAAAATGTAAAATAAAGAACAAGGAAGAGTCAACATAAGAAATTAATACTTTCTTGGACACAAGTCTCAACGAATTTGTGTTGGTAGCGGTAACTTCTTAGAGTGCTAGTGGAGGGGGTGCAGCAGGTTTGAATGAGAAGGGAATTGCGCCCAAGTATGCATTACACCAAGGCTCTGTGTTATTATGCTGCGTAAGTCACAGATGTTTTTCATTGTACCGTGGTAGAGGATGGTCTCAATTACACCATCTATCATCAGCCAATCCTTCCCCTAATTCCTGTCATTACTCCAGTAAAAGTTGTGTGTGACTCTACAATGTGTGCAACACAATGAGCCTTTAGGCTACAAAAGACGAGTAGCAACTTACGAGTTCCCTATCATTAAACCGATCCAAACACTGAGGGATTCACGAACAATGATGTACAGGGAGAGAAGGCTGGGTAATGTGTAACCAAGTGGGAACAACGCCATATCCTAGAAAAGAGGCGTCTGTAGACACGGAATGGTGTGAGAGGCAGAGAGAGGAAATCCAATAATCTTCAACATGTATTGTCTGGTGGAAATTATTCTGCATAAACTTTCAGTTTATTCATTTTCTCAAACGAAAATATGAAATGAAAGTGTTTTTCAAACAAGTAAACCATACAAATCTTCTGATGTCTTCGTACAGAAATCGGCAAAGGTGCTTCAGGCATCAACTGAAGTCACTGTAGTGCCTCTGACCGGAAGGTCCTAGGGTTTCAGTCTCGACGATGACCGGAATTCTCATGGATGGCAGCTCTGATCGGTAGTTTTCCGTGGTTTCTTCAATTAACACTAGGCGAATGTCGGAGCAGTACCCTAACAAAGGGGCCACGATCCGCGCGCGATCATTCAGTTCTCGTCCTTGTCTTTCCTCAACGCCTACTTACACACATACACACACACACACACACATTCACTTCACACTTGTCGGGAGATTAGGTGGGAGCCTAGAGCTTATTCCGGCTGGAGCAGTACCTCGCAGGTGGGAAATACCTGGTGGGGGTAATACACACAAGCCGACGAAAAGTCGGCGCCGAATCATGCCAGCCTGTGGGAGATCACCACCAGCTCCCGCGATGAAATCATGCATTACTCTTATGGGACATGTGACCTTGGCAGTTGACGCGCAAAATTGGTAATCAATCAATAAATCGTGTAGAAATTAAAAGTCTTTGCCAAAAGTAACATATCCTTCCTTTACCAACGTATGAGAGATATTCTAGTAAAACATGAACAGTAAATGCCGGTGCGATTTTAATTATATTTTACAAATTTAATGCATAGAAAACCAGATACTAAGTGTTTGAATCATAGAAAAAGGTAAATACGCAGGTCGCATCAAAAGTAAGTAACCTATTTTTTAAAATCCACGCGCTGGTCGGGAAATGGCCAGGAATCCCAGGCAACGTTTGTCTGCGTCTAGTAGCAACACTAAAATATTTACGCGTCAACCATTACCGTTCTCGCGGTGATGCACTAGCAACAATGGAGACACCACTTGTTCCTACCGGCGATTTCGAACGTATTCGTTTTCTTTCGGGAACAAATAAAAGTGCGACTGAAATTCATCGTGAGTTATGTGTGTACGGTAAAGGCGTTATGCCAAGACCAATGGTTTTCTCGGTGGCGTCAGTCATTCACTGAAGGAAGAAGAACTTAACACGATGAACGAAACAGACGCCCTCACACTTTTCGCGCTCCGATTGTTGTCGATGGTGTCAGAAGACCCATGGACACTGATCGGCGCATTACAAATTCAAAATTCTTTTTCGGCTTCCTTCGAACATCGAAATAAGCCGTGCAACACTTCACAGAATCATTTCTGACGATTTAAGTCTACCGGAAGTGTGTGCAAGATGGTTCCTCACCTGGTCTGAAAATCAACAAAAGGAAAAGAGAGTTGACGCAGTATTGCAATTTTTGCAATTTCTTTTAGATGAGGGAAATTCGACCATATAGTGACTGGAGACAAAACGTGGATACATGACTGGATGCCTGAATCCAGAAGACAGCATGGGGTGGAAAGGAAAGGACCAACCAGCGCCAAAAAGGCTAAAGTTGTGGAATCCGCTCGCAAGGTCATGGCAACGGTCTTTTGGAATTGAAAGGGGAGTGTTGTTGATCCCCAATGGAACCACGATCACAGTTTCTCGCTGTTGTGAGGTATTGCGAAACCTCAGAAAGGCGATCCAATACAAAAGAAGAGAAAAGTTAAAGGAACACTTTCAAAACTGTCAACAAAAATTTTCTTGTTCCACGACAATGTATGCTCACGAGACTCAAGCATTACTGGGACAGTTTCGATGGGATGTTTTTTGTCATCCCCTTTATTCTCCTGATCTTGCACCAAGCGACTTTCATCTTTTTCGGCCCCTTAAGCAACATCTCGGGGAAAGACGTTTCGCAAGTGAGAATGACCTGAAAGAAGAAGTGGGGTGGTGGCTTGCCATTTTGGCGAGAGAGTGGTTTGACAATGGGTTGAAAAAACCGTTGTCATGATACAAAACAATGTATTGAATTCCAAGGGGATTATGTATAAAAATAGCTAATGTATGTAATTTTCAAAATATACCCTCCTCAATTTTTTAAAATATTTTTTTAAAATTAGTGTAACTTATTTTTGAGATGGCTCTCGAATAACGTTGATTCATGCCAAGCAAAATCGCAAATTGAAGTGTATGAAAGCGCTTTAGAAAGCTGAAAGTTATGCAAAGACCATCCTCCAAAATGTTTTTCAATTCTTCAAGATCTGTATTTGTCTTCTACTGTTAATAAACCAATGGATACTTTCATAACAATGTTTTCCAAACCCTAGGAGGAATAGTTTTTAATAGGTGAATAAGTAAGTAGGGGGCGGATTTTGATGACTTAAATTTCATGAGCCATTTCATGACCAAAAATGATCAACAAAATTAAAACGTTAAAACGTTTTAAATGCCTTAAAAGCAAACAAAATTATGTAAAAAATGTAATCAAAACCAGTTTGGATGAACAACTCAAGCTATTGGATACGATACTGATGTAATCCAGGCTTCTTCCTTTCGGCAGAGTGAATTCAGCTTGCGAACGTTTGGTTTGAACTGTTCTTTATCAGGAAATCTCCGTCTTTCACACTTTCTTTGTTATCACGAAATCGGTGGAACAGACAATGGAGCTGATAGGCGTCACAGAAACCTTACAATATATACTCACATCGGCTGTCATTACAATTTTTTGGCGAAGCAATCGAATAGATCACTCAGGAATTCTAGGGAGAACATTTGTTGCAGATCGTAAATATTATTTAAAGCAAATACCATTATAATGATATTAAAATAGACGAAATCGACAATAAATGCATTAAAACGGACGATAAAAAGTAAAAAAGTCTTATTAGTCGAAATCGGCAAAAAATGCAAAACCATTTAAAAATAGGTCATTTCCTTTAGTCATAATATAAAATTAATTTCTGTACTAAACGGCATTGTTCTAAAGCGAAGAGAAAAGTGTAACATTTAATTTTCATGCTTCTCAGTAAAAACAAAAGATTTCCACGCGAACCCAGGAGGCATTTATTTTCGAAGGCTTCAGGAAGTCAAGCACAAACGAACACTGGCGAATTATGAGAGAGGTTACAATAAATTCAATTTCAACGATTTTGCAGAAAGCCTTCGACCAGCATGGGCATCCGAAAATATCCGTGGTGCATTGAGGAGAAGGCTGTATTTTAGATAGGGAATATTTTGAGTAAATGTCCCATTTACTACGCTACACTTCTTCTTACTCGAAGCAATATATTTCACCTAGATATCGGCCATAACATTAAAGGCTTATTTTCGCTTAACCAGGAAAAGAACAGTCATAATTTTACAGCAAATACTATTGACAACAGATTTACATATTATTCACACAACTTTGGCTCGCCGGAAGAATGAAGGTTACAACATTAACATGCAAATAATAGTTATTGCGTAATACGCTTTTCACATGACAAAAAAGGAAAAAAAGAATACTTGCCGATCACTGATCACACTTGACCTTGAAGACTGGCCGGAACGGAATGAACGTCTTCTTGGTAATATCCGCGGATGCTAATCAAGGGAACCACACTCGATTCCAAGCAGTCGCACAAAACCATGCTATAAAGGTCATGTCATTACATCTTGGCCACTCCTCTGTCCCAGAGCTCAACCGGCTCGGACTGGGAGGGAGGAGGGAGGAGGGAGGATGTCAGCAAACCTCCCTCCCTTCTTCTCACCCCTAAACGTGCGACCGGCCAGATTGGGCAGCAGCGGCGTCGGCGTCGGCGTCGGCGTCGGCGGCGGCGGCGGCGGCGGCGGCGGCGGCGGCGGCGGCGCGGCGGGAAAGGCCGAGTTGTATGGTGGCGCAGCCTAGCGACAGCAACTTAACTTTCCTCTTGACCAAAGTGGTGTTCGTAGCGAATCCAATGTAAATTAATTACGGACTGTTAAACTTAATATTCATCTGGGAACGGACTTTCTTGTAATTGCATGTTTTTACAGGAACAAGATACTTGTATTCAATTATGTTTTATTTTACATATTACTTTACATTTCGTTACACTTTAGTATATTTGTACGGTGAAAGGGAACATTGCAGATGCACGATTAGAATATATGTTACAGAATCATCTTTCTGCATCATTCTTACAGAGAAGTAATGCTTCTGCGCTTCTATGACTACCAAATATTTGCCATTGTCAGACTAACCCCCTTGCTTCTTGAAAACCGCATACTTGAAGTGAAGAATAAACGGATGTTTTTAATCAAGTAATTTCAACCACGTGCTTGCTCGTGTTCAAACAGCATATTCGTAACTGGATCGAAAACTAGCAAACCTTTACCAATCACTGTCTTATCGCGTTGCTGGATTTGGAGAGGGGGGTATGTTTCCTTTAACCCCTTCGGGATCCATTACTGCACAGTGCTGCTATTCACTTAAGCACAGGTTACTCATAAACCACATTGTACATACTACGAATATTTGATGAAGTCCAGTGCACTTCTGTAGAAGTGGAACTTTCGTCCACTCGCTCCGAATCCACCTTCAAATCTGATCGGCGACGCTCTGTGCTCGAAAAATTAAAAATGCTTCTAAAACCATTTTATAATGAATTTTTATTTTACATAGTTTCTATTTTTCTCGGCAATGGTATATACATACACATGTAAATATTTTTCTATTTCTATAACAATAAATTCCGTTCCCTATTCATTATAGAGCCCATAATGCACTGGAACATAACGGAGTGTCTATCAGGAAGGGAAATTTAAACGCTGTGTTTTCTTACGAGGAAAATATGCTAACACTGTTCCGCATAATTTCAAGACGTTGCTTACAAACAAAGAAAAACTGAATGTTGCAATTAATTATTTGATATTCGACAGGCGTTATACTACGACTCATACGTACATTTAGCATTATGCAAAGAGGTCTGAAAGACTTACATGAACAATTTCAATTGTAAACTGCATAGGATTAACATTAGTATTGTTTATCAGAGTTAGTCACAATAGTTGATTTCGTTTTGCAGGGTGGAAAGCAGTAATCAAAAATTTATTGTCTACATATGTAGAATAATGTTAATGCAAATCTTATGTATTGACATAAGAAAATGTCACGAGCACAGAATACACTTCTCCTCATAAAACGACACACACAGAGTTCGACGATTTTGTTATTATTAGTGATGGGTCGATACCGGAATTTCTCGATACTTGATACCGTTACCTGTCTGAGAGCTTCGATACTCGATACCATACTACTTTAAAGGGTCAGCAGTAAATGTGGTTCAATCAGAATTGGAAGGATATATTTTGTTCTTCACACATGCATACATGTACCATTTTAATATTTAAAAACTATTGAGATGAACATACATTTTTTAGAGTTTTTAAAGATACTTATTAAGGAAAACTAACATTCTAACTCTTTTTTGGTCCATTCTATTTCTTTTTTGTCACATATCAATCCAGCTGTACCAAAATGTCTCTCCGAAATCACTGTAGCTGATGAAATGCACTGGTATCGAACAGCACTTTTTCTTAAATTGAGGAGAGTCACTTGGTTTTTCCAGTAAGTTAGTAGATTTGTATCAGGAGGAAGAAAGTCCGCACATTTAATTCATCTTCTTGTGCTGTGGTTTTGTTTTCACAGCATGATACTTCGTAATCACTCTTCAGAATATTCGTATAAAGAGACCACATGTCAATCTATTTTCGGGGGTTCAGTAGTTGAGGATGGCGAAAAAATAAATTAAGTGAATTAAAATTTTGAACAATAAATGCTTGTCTAATTTGAAATTTCTAATGTATATATTGAAAATAAGTTATTCGGAATCATATACAGTGATTTAATTTTTTTAACTACAGAAATATCGGAGAATCGAAATCGTTATTAAAGGGTTATTATTTTCTTGTGGGCATGGTGTATCTAGATTTAAGATGTTTAATTAATTCCTTGAATCTGTTGTCCTCAATAATAATGATCGATTGATTATCTTTGCGTATCATGCAAGCAAATTTTCTTGTTATTGCTTTTGAACGGTTGTCTCCTGATTTAAATTTGTTCTTTGTGGCCAAAAAATCAATGAGTGTTGGTTGATTTGTGTTAGAACTTGATGATCTTGACAGGACTGGCCATGGGTCATTAACTTCTACCACTTCACTCGTACGATCTGCGACGATTCAAACGTCCAGTGCAACATTAGTTGGCTTGGTTCACTTGTGTTCGATGGAGCTGAATACTACCTGTTGTATTGATGTAACATGTTTTTTTAAATTACTAGTGTTGTGTGAATTTTCACCAGGCGAAAATTTTTTTTACATATTCTACAATTAGCACGATTGTCATATTTTGAGTCATCTTCAAAATAATTCCACACTTCACTCTTTTTTTTATGGAATGCACTAATCTAGTCGTCTTTCGGTAATTTGAAAATGCAGAGCTGAACTCACGAGCTCCGTCAGATGCCTCCGCAGTGCGCTGAGGAGGAGAGTATCCCGAGAAGAAACGCTGTCATCGAGCATTGCTTATCATGCCTGTCGTCACTAGATTGCTGGGAACTCAAAAGGAAGAGTTTCCCAAAGCTGAATTGGTCGCGAATTGCCAGCTATCTCAAGAGACGGTGACAGGCGCGAGTGGGATAAAGAGCGGGGCACGGCGCTCGACGTTGCAGCGTTGGGTAATTTCAACGACTGTAAGTGAATCTGAACAGACGGACACTTCCTTGTTGCTAACAGAAGAAAACTAGGAGAAAGAGGAACGTAAAAAAGACAACTCTTCCGTAAAATCAGAAGAGATGAGGAATGGCATAAATAAATGAAAGTACCGAAAAAGTATCGAGTCATTTTCCGAAAGTATCGATCGCTATCGATACCACCCTAGTATCGAGGGTATCGAGGTATCGAAAGTATCGAGGACCCATCCCTAGTTATTATTAATAAATAAATTAAAGTCCAGACTCTACCACCAGACTTTTAGACTACTCGTCAACCAAAAGGATAATTAGTGTATAATATATTGTCAAATTTATTAGTGTGTTAGGATCTTTGCATTTCAAAAACTAATACATAAGCAGCAATTCAGGTGTCCGGGAAGGAAACGTCAAGAACTGGATTTCTACGCAAAAATTTGCATTGCAGAAGCATAGAAATACTCTAGAAACATGCAAATTGTTTATTATTTACAAAATAAGTAATATATTTCTTCGCAAAGAAAAATTAACCCAGAAATAAAAAAGCAGTAGATTATGTAAATTGGGTGCTTTATTGTATTTCTGATATTTCAGAGTGACTGCTTATTTTTGAACATATGGTAGAGATATTTTCTTCTGGTTTCCATGGAAATTGCTAATTCTAATAACGTAGGATATAGTCAACAATCGAAAGAATTTATTCATCTGATCATACGTGTATACATAGCAACAACCTTATACAAGTAACTATCTTGCTGCTACGTTGCACAATCGATTCCCTCGTTCCACCTGACAGCACAAATACTCATCCTCATATTAACATTGTCTGTAGAGGGCCGAAGGCCAATGTATGTATGTTAAACTTTGGCGCCAAAGCCTCTGATGAAATCTGGGCGTACCAGCGGCGTCCCGGCCTGGCGGCTATGGGTTGCGTGGTACGTGTGGAGAGCACGTAGACATCCCTACGCCATTTTCTGGTCTTCTCAACATGAGAAGTGAGTTTTCTCATTGTCACAGCAACACATACTGGGACATTGCAAGGGAAATGCACACTATACTGGGAATTGAACCCAGGGTCGCGTCATGGAAAGCGAGGTGAAAGGGCAATGCTTGAGTAAATAAAATAAAGAATATTCAAACATTCTCAATAGCATTTGTTTCCTGGTGGCAGAACGAACTGTTTCGTGTTAACGCTGTTGGTTAGTGGCATAACCGTTAAGTTAACGCGGCTTTAGCCCGAAATAGTTGACATTAAACCCTGGCTACCATTGCTTAGCATTTCAACAATATCTCGTATTTTGTTCGAGTGAGGTTCTGAATGAACTGTTGGTGATTTACTTTTCATGCATTACACTGTTAATTATTTTCTCTATCTTACCATTATCGGCATACAATTTCATACTCACTCTTGAGTGAGAGTTTTTCCTGACAATTTTATCTCAGCTTGCTCAGAAATTGGTTTACACTAACCAACATTTGTGCTGCACAGTTTTTCTCAAATTCGTACGTTTCGTTAATTTTGTTTTCAAGACCAATCACATCAACAATCTTCGGCAATTTTTCAGGAAAGTCTTCAGAATTTATTTCAATAAGCTGTAATTCTTCCTTCTCAGCTTGTAATAAAGCACGTTTTCTTTTTACAGAAATACTTTTATCATTTTTATTTGCAATCTCCACTTTCACAACTTTCAATACTTCCTATGGTTATTTTCACTGTCAAGACACCTAACTGAATGAAGCCTCCCTTTATACTATTACTAGCTGACCCGGCGAACTCTGTTCCACCTTAACAGCCGGTCCCATCTTTTTCTCGCGTCGCACTCACTGTGAGAAACTGCACTATCCTTGTTGCACTGCGTACGTGCAAAAACGTGCGTTCTCACACAGGAACGCTGTCGAACGGGATAAACATTATCCTATGTCCGTCTCCTGGCTCTAAGCTTCCTGCTCACCAAATCGGTACAGCCGTTATACTGTAACTAACACGACTATATATAGATATAACGGCGAACGAAAGGCGGCTATCATTATCGCCTTCTGTTATCAGTGCGGCGTTACAACAATGGGTTACAACAGGCAACAATGACCGCTAACATGCGAAATCACGCGAAAACGTGCGTTCTCACACAGGAACGCTGTCAAACGGGATAAATAGTATCCTATGTCCGTCTCCTGGCTCTAAGCTTCCTGCTCACCAATTTTCAGTCAAATCGGTACAGCCGTTCTTGAGTTTTAAAAAGGGTAACTAACACGACTTTCTTTTATATATATAGATATTTTACGTCACCTTTCAATATTAGTTTTCTTACTTTGTCTCTTAAAATCTTCCTGCAGTTTGGTTTTTCTTTTAGAACTTCACATTTACTCATAAGGTGCTCGCAAAGCTCTCATATTCATCCATTTCAAATTGTAGTAATCAACATGCTCATCTTTTAACGAGAACACAGCTTTTCTAGTGTTTCATCTTTTAAGATACACCTTTTCTATTGCCTTTATATGCTGTCTTTCTCTAATTTTGAAATATGTTGAGAGGCACACAGAATAATAAATAGAAATAAATGTTTTTCTCTTGTCAGCTCGTTTCAATAAATGTTTCTAACTTTCTGTTGAAGGTTATTAGTTGAATCATACAGTGTATGTATTGAATTCTGTTGTCACAACCATGGATTGTAGACAAATTAAATAAAAATAGTGGACCGCAATGCACATCTTTCTAACATATAGTTCATCGCAAACCGATCCAATATCGACTAAATTGTAATGATCACCAATATAAATAATATTTCTTGCATTTTATTTTACATTTCTTTCAAGTTTGCATTGTTTTAAATTATCTTCAATACATTCAAAGCATGAAAATTTAATTTCCAGAGAAGTAACCGCCTGAAAAGTATGTTTGTATTATGTGCACGTACTTGCAGGTATTCTCCCTTCCTTTCAGTTTGAATAGGATAAAGTTTTAATTTAGTAGATATAATTACGGAAGTTGTATTTTTGCGCAATGTAATCGCAAAGCAATGAATATGAAACACTTTTGATATCTTGGTTCTTGTTTACAAATTGGAAAGAACTGACATCACCTCAACAATACTATCTTAAATTTTTTATACTTTACATAAAGCCCTTGAAACATTCAAATTTGTTTAAAAAACGACTACAATTATTTCTTTATTTTTGTTGGAAATGAAGAAAATGCACTTATGATACGGCATCGTTCCCAGTTTCATTAAAACCTCTGTGTGGCGATCTCCAATTAAGAATTAGATCAATTGTTGAGTTGATTGCACGTCTATCCGATGTCTTGCGTAATGCTGCCGTGCAGGGGGTTTGTGGTTCACTTAGCGGAATGAAATGAGGGCGAGGTGAGGCGGGCGGCAAAAGGGTATCAGGAAGGGCGAGAACATTGGGAGAGGAGCTGATCAGCCGACAAGCTCCAGACTCCGGAGCCTAGCGAAGAGCGGCGAATGAACACGACGAAGCGAACGACACAATCGTTCGTTTGTCAAAGCAGACTAAGTGAGAGAGATTCTTAAGGAATCTACTCGTACAATATTTCTACGCCAAAGGAAAAATCGTACCAACCCAGGAACAGAGGTTTTTGCGTTTAAACAATATTCGAATTGCTGCGAGTATTAATTTCGAATAGATGTAAATATTAATACAAATGTGAATTTATGTGATTGATAACGTATCTTCTCTACGTTTCAAAGTTTCTAATTTTTCACTTCGTTTTCTACTCGAATATTTACCACTCTGTGAGCCGTGACAAGAAAATTGTTTCATCACCCACTGATTGGTGAGTAGTGTACCCTGTGGCTTGTTCAACAATTCTGTATTTTGAACAACAAATGCCGCAGTAACAAGCGCGTGAACGTACAAGTGAATTCGTCTAACGTTTGGTTTTGTAATTAAACAGATATGGATTAGAGAAAACAATGTTTACTCTATTTTTAAAATCAAATTTGCTAGTTGTAGTACAGGATGTGATCGTGCACAGGTGCGAATTTAAGACAAACGAATCAAAATAGAAGATGAATAGAACCCAGTCCCTTTTAAATACCAATTTTAGAAACCTTAGGGCGGAAGATAAGGTATTTGTTAACGAACAGGGCAGACATTTTCCTCATACAAATCATTTTACAGATACAAAATACTGGACAAAAAAAACAAACAACAACAGTAAAGGTAATATATTTTTCGGAACATTTAAAGGTGATATTTATCAAAGGAATATATTGGATATAAAGTTGCGCAATTACCAATGAACTCTATTGCTTACCATGTTTGATTTTTACTGTGCGTAAGGATGAATTTGTCAAAAACTGGAGTAAATTATCTGAGTCACTTGTTGGAAGAAAAAGAGAAGCATATCCCATCCATGAAAATGCATTTTTCAATATTTCTATACTAGGGAGAACGGACATCAGACAGCAAAATCATTCAAGGAAAACGATGAGAAACAATTATACCACCCGAAACAATCGTTACGTACTTTTACGAATTATTGACTGGATAAAATTCTGTGTAGAATATGTGTAGGTCTGATGGCTGGTAGAGGGGAAGAATTGTTTCTGAAATAGGCTAAGTTGATTTTATGTCTGGAATAGTAGATGAAACAGTGGATTTGGTCTTTGTTATGAGGTACCCACTGGAAACCGTATTGAAAGATTTGAAGCATTTTGAAATCCCTCGGGTTCTGGCAATATTCCTGTAGTTACATTACTGGACGAAGTTCATGGGGTCATAAAAGTAAATTAAGTTTTGAAAATATCGGTAATGCCAAGGTTATGAGTGGTCAACATTCTGACATGCAAACTTTTATAAGACATTATAATATCATCCTTACTTTTGTTCATTGTTATGTCCATCAATGAAATTTAATTCTTTCTCAGACCGCCAGTCAGAATAAGCAAGAACGGTTGCTTTTTTAATACAAGTGTTTAATTATTATTGTTCTTCTTCCATTCATCCCAGAGAACTTCCGTTTTAAATGAATAGTCGGTGAAAGAATTACCACGCCCTTCTGCCTCAACATGAAGTTTTCAATCAAGATCTGTTCTCACAATGTATAAACACAGAATCTGTATTGGAATGCTTCATACAAATTCAAGAAAGAAGAATGCAATCAATGACAATGAACAAGCGCATGGTTACGAACCCCTTGAAGAACAAGAGTCCACTTTTGCTTTCTAGTTAACATGCTTTCACCAAGTTGGGCCTCGTGTAGACATTTTGTATAATCAGTTATAATACCGAGGAAGAGGAGCCCTCTCTATAAAACACATTTCATAATTTGAAAAAGAAATGACAAATATTAGAGGTGTTGATCACATTGGTTTGTAGAAGGTTGTCGATAAAAAGGAGACGAGAAGACGTCAAGATATATAGCAGCGAGGAAAGTATGCCATGGAATTGTAAAACAAGATTTCATTGTTCCAATCCAACCACTTCATTCTATTTTATTTGATCACGTGCAGTTCCCGAAATTCAGAAAAAAAGTTTCTAAAATAAACGTCAACAACACCGAATCAGAATTCCCACAACTTACGGAGGAGCCAGAGCGACAAGGCTCTACCAATGCCCCAAGTACCCTCCGGAGGGATATCTTACACTCCGAGTAATCGATCAGTCTACCGGTAAACGAAACAAGAGGGTGAAAGTCAATGGAGTTTAAAAGATAATGCGGTGAACATTCAACTGCATATTCATCCTCGGAAGAAAATATATTTATTCAACGACCATCGTATAAAATCTTTTCATTTTTCACTACGATTATAAACTTAAATTATATCGATTATGTACTATACGAGCGCATTTCATGGATTTCATTGAACGACTATTTTGCAATAACTGTTTCCCTGTTTCATTAAATCGTCGTTTTCAATATCGTAATTCAATGTGTATTTTAGCGCAGCACTGCAGCAAAGAACACATAGTCATCAAGTACTTTCTAAGCCTTTTGTTTTGCCAACTTAGGAAGATTATCACTTCCAGATCACTCCATTCGCAACAATTTACTAATTTCTTCGAACTCGCGACACTTGTTTTCCTTCAATTTTACACTGCAAGCAAAATATGCCAGGCTCTGGATATAAACAGTAAATTTCGCCAGTGTTCCTTCGTTGTATTTCATCGCTCTCCATCTCATTCGTGCCCACCAAAATCATGGTACGAATCGTTTTAGGGGTCTTAGGGATCAATTAATGTCGCAACAGCGCCACGGAACTGGTTCGAGTCCGCAATGTGGCAGGATTATCGAGACTAACTCAGCCATTTCAGGACTTTAGAGACTAATTCAGCCACTGTCCGGAGAAGAATTATAGCGGCCGGCAGCTCTGCGCTGTGCCGTGGTATCTTCGATCACCACAAGGTGAATACAGGAGCAGTGCTCTAACAAGTGGGCCACGGATGGCGCGCGATCTTCCCTTCCTCTTCCTATCATTACCCTTTACTTACACACACATGCATCTATGCACCACACTACCATCCATGCCGGGAGACCAGTCGGGAGCTTAGAGCTTGATCCGGCTGGGGCGATGCCCCGCTGGTGGGAGACGGTTGGGTAAAACGCAGCAAGCCGACGTATAGGTCGGTGCAGGATCCCGCCATCCAGCAAGGAAAGATCACCAACACGTCCCGCGATTAAACATGCAGTACATATACAGGGATAATCATTTTAGCAGTAGACGCGACCGGAATCACTAATCAATTGCTCTCCATCACATTCGTGCCTACCAAGATCATGGTGCTTTTTCGCGCGCCAGTCAATTGTACAGGCCAACAATCCGTCACTGTCTTTCATGCGCAAATTCTGCTTCATCATATCAATATTCAATCTATATTTCGATTTCAGAATAAACGCATAAATTGAAGAAATTCTATGCCATGGCGCAATCTTCCTTCCATGTGGTAAGGAAACGTTCTATAGATTTCTAGGAACTGGGGGAAATCTCAAAAGTACGAAATCGTTTTGATTTTCACTGAAAAATTAAAATATTTGATTGCATCATTCTACTTATTCCCACACTAAGCGTATCGACTGAATTCAGGTAATCAGTGGTAACTGCTTACGACACAGCTGACGCCATGAGTCAATAAGCACCAGGAAAGAAGTCGCCCACCATTAAATATTTGCAATAGAACAGCAACTTATTTCAGTTTATTGTTAAGTCAAGACTACTACTGCGGATAGGCACTTTACGTCATTGTTGCAGTATTCGTTATGTTTTTGTTAAAATATTTTATTACAGTGTTATGCGAAAGTATTTTATTTGTTGTTCTTTAACCGTGTGCGTGACACTTTTGAGAAAACCATTTTGAGTGATTTGTTTCAGATGAATTTTTGTTGCTGTAAAACCACTAGTTGTTTTTGTTTTTTTTAATTTTAATTCTCTTCTTCCCTAGCGAGCGGTATTGGGACCTCTGTTTTCAAATGCCAATGATCTGGCGGGATATTATTATCTCCCGTCCGTGTGTCCAGTTTTATGGATGTTACGAATCTTCTGAACTCAATGCATAGGCATACGTAAATGCCTGCGATTGTTGGTAATGCCCATAAATTCAACAGCAACTGAATTGTCACTCACCAAACATCGCTCTCAGTAAGCCTCACTCTTGAGGTTATCTAAAATAAAACACTAAGTTCAAACACAAACCAGAATTAATCGACACACGTTACCTTTTCCTCTTCCGCAGATATCTTATCCTTTTCGTCGGTTAATTTGAAGTAACTCCCTAAATGTTGTGCAAAACTTCCCATATCCTGACATCGTTACTAAATGGTTTTAAAACCAGAATGGCACGTTAATATTTCCGATCTACATTCAGGCGACCATTCTCTACTGAACTTGACCCAGTCCCATCAACAAAACTTGCGTCCACTGTAACCAACGCGGCATCTCTCCATTGTTTTTTTTTTATCTCAAGTTCATACAACTCGTACATATTTACATTTTATTTCATAACAATAGTGTTACATCGTTAGGACCAAAATGCGTGCAGTAAGTGGAGTGGAGGTTCTTTGAACTTCGAGAGTAAAACTCGGTGTACCCAGTTGGGTTATAGGTTAGTCGTCGTAGTGACCAATACTTTTGGGCATTGAGTAGGAACTTGTCTCGGCTACGAGTGGCGTCTGTTTCTGGAGCCACTTGAACCGTCCTGTAAGTTTCGAGCAGGTGAGGAGGCCCTTCCCATGTATGGTTAGATGTTTTCATCCCGTTACAGCAAATCCAGATACCAATAAAGCTGTCCTGTTAACTCCCAGAGGGTGAGAGAATCGCTAAATACTAGGCATCCGTCAAGCACGAGGCCTGAAAACACCCCTGGTATCTTACTAGTCGAAAGACTACCGACTTTTTTATTACTGTATTTTTCATACCCTTTGTCTTCTCTGTGTCTTCTTTCATGGTCTTTTTTATATACACTGTAGAGTATCCAATCTTGATTCTCTTCTCTCGCTCCAGACGATTACTGCAACTTAGTTTGTGACATTTCAACTCATCAATAAAAAAAACTACTAGCGAACTAGCCAATAAGAGATTAATTTGCGCTCCATCTATTTACGCAACTACTGATTTCCTTCCTAATTATGTATATTATTTCTACTTACAAAAATAATAAAATAAGACGATTTTGGTTGCCACTATACACAATCATAGAACAATGTACTTATTTTAAATTAAACGGATGAAAGGTAGAATCGTATCGTACAATTTTCTTAACAGTTCAATTCAGAGTTCATAAGTTTCATGTATTTTGCTTTCTGCATTAGTTATGTTTTCTAAAGAGTACACAAGTCAACGGTACGTGTTACGTAACAAATTGCGATAAACACTACAGTTGTTAATTCACAAATTTGTATCTCTGTTTCTGTAAATATACTTGCAAAACGTAACGAGTAATAAGAAGCAATGTTGGTATACGCAAACCAGTTCTCGAATTTCCAAAACTTAACACGATTACATCCGTAGATATAAGATCTCAAAAACTACTTTGTACAACATAAAAACAACGAAATTCGTCACTTAAAAGTATTTTTGACGATAAAAGTCTATGCTCTAGGAAGAGAAGTAATTCTGAGGTGCACTGTCAGAACATGATAACTCTACAATCGAATTTACACGCATCTCTGGCTATTCCAGGCCATTAAAGTTCTAATAGTTTACGTTAATACAAGTACAAAAAGGTAAGTTTACACATAGTTTTAAATAATGTGAGTTCATTTGAGGACGGTGCTAGGGTGGTAAACTTTCGCATCAGCTCTTAACACCGAGGAATCTCGGCTACCAGCAGGGATGAAGAACCAGGAGATGGCCCTGCGTTACCCAATTTGTTCATATTTCAATAGTTTTTATTTGTCGTATTTTATTTCATTTTACTTATTGTGATAGTTCATGTAATTACACAGAACTAAAAACTGAATGAAAATGACAATATTAGGTGTAACGGTTGGCCTATTCATAGGATTGTTATACACAAGTTCTTGTGTTCAAATCCGAAGTCATTTTTAAGGGTGAAACAATCGTACGCCTTACTTCGGAGGGGAAGTAAAGCTGGTTGTCCCATACTGAAGATATACGGTATGTATGACACCCTCAAATCGTCAATTGTATGAGAACCTCAAACTAATCGTCTATTTCGTCGCCCGAGTGATGCTTCCTTTCTCTGCCAGATGGTGAAAGGAGCATAGCGAGATTTGCGTGATCAGGTGAAAGAGCAGACCTCATGATTTGAGCCTTGCCACGGAAAGAAGGCGTGATTGAATTGAAATATTAACGAATGATCTGAAGAACAGATCGATATATTCGTCAATACGTTTTACAAAGTTGAAGAACACTTAAGTTGAAAGAAAGAACAACTTCTAATAAGCAATTTGAGTGGGGTGAGGGAGAAAGGAGGACTTTGGGGAGAAAGAGGTGTACGCAGGAAGACAACGTGAAACAAGCCAGAAGGCGTTTGATGGTCGTTGCGATGATAGGCGGTACACACAAGAAACCGACTATTATTGTTATTGAATTCCATTTTCTTGTCTTATGTTGTTGGTTGAAAATGGAGATGAATGAAGTTGGTTGAAAATGGAGAATAGACAACCTTCGAAAATGGCAGAGATTAAAATCAAAGAGTTATTTCGGGGACTTTGAAATCATTGTAAAGAGTTTTCTTGACATCATTCGTAAGGACGAGTTTTTTGTGAAAAAGATAAACAGAAGGGAATTAATGGTGAAGATGATAATCTGAAACGCTAAATAAAAAAGCTAAATAAATAATTTCAGGTGTATTTCATTCTGATCAATTCAGAAGTAGGAGAAGACAAATACATCGAATATTGCCCTGCCCCCTGCCAAATCGTAAGACGTTTTCCTGCCCGCTCTCAGTTAACTTGGCTGGTCCTTGGGTCTCAAGAGCACTGGTGGTTGAGAGATCATCCGTTCTACTCGCGCCAGGTGTCGCAGGTTTATCTCATGTGTGTAACAGTGGCGAAATTCAGGCGCGTGCCAGTATCGAATTACTAGGTTGACTGATCTGATCAATGATGTTCATGGTTACCCTGAATTCTTTCAGGTAAATGCCGGAACGACACTCTATAACATGGGCCACGGTCAGTGAGCGATCCTTCCTTTTCTATTTTGCCCCCATTTTTCTTTAGGGCTTACCGCAGCTTCTGGGCCAATGATCCCCAACTTTATCAGATTTTTCGTCGTTTCCCTGATCTTTTGAGCAAATGCTGAGATGGTCCCTTGATTTACTTCTAGACATAAATGTAACTTATTTTCTGTGCACGTTTTCTAGAATTCAGTGCGAAATGTAGTTATTCAAATTATACTTCTTCATGTTACCAAGCAGAAGTATTATTTCTTCACGAAGGACATGATGAGGGATAAGATTCCAAAATTGCTGATTTACACTTAAAAATATATTTTATTACATTTGAACGAATATTTTGTAAATAATTCTTGCAAAAAACGCTCATTTTATTTCTGTATTCGAAATTCATGTAGTACAGGGTAGAACTCACAAAATTATGAAAACATTCACAGAATTCACTTCTCCCCGCAACACGTCACACAGTTTTTAACTATTTTTGACGTAAAATAAATAAATGGCTGAGGGATGGGATGATCATCTGTCCTGCTATGGCCCATCCCACTTGAACCGAGAATCTTAACTAATAAAAGACAATTTAACGACACGTTGATACTGTTACATCCGCCGGCCCGGCTATAGCTTAATCGGCTGTTAGATCACCAGTTCCTTTTACTCTAAACGGAAGAAGAGGGTTACTAGGAGTTGTTCATGCTAATAAAAATGAACATAACGACTCGAAAACATTTAAATTTATTCCTGACTACTGTCAAGGAAGTTACATAAAAAAAGAAAACACCCTACCTAATGAGCTCTCTAGTAAATAGTAAGATAATGAAATTAAAATTAAGGAATTTCTGATTAAGATAATTTAAGAACATCATTGCTCAGGCGCGGCAACGCTTACAAAATCTGGATTGTGTTATAGCAAAAAGTTCATGTTGCGCTTGAAGAGCGAAGAATGATAATACCCAATAGCATGGGTTTCTTTTTTTTTTTTTTTTTTTTTTTTGTGCCGATACGACAAATTGCACCGGGACGTCTCGTATGCAGCAGTTGGCCCTGTCACATGGGCGCCCGCAAGGTTCGTTGACCTCAGGCGGCGGCGCCGGCGGTGGCGGCTCCGAGGGTTACATCCTGGGCGCCAAAGGATAAAGGAAGACCCGTGTCAGCGGTGGCAGCAGGCAGCGGCGGTCGAAACACCCGCAGCAGCTCGTCTCGTCCAAATGGTGGCCTCCGCGTCGAGTTCAGATTTCTCTCGCGAGTCTCAGCATAGGCGTATGCTTCAGTGCAGGCAGCAAGTTATGCCCGGTTCTCATAACTTGGCCCTATTGCGCGGAAGTCCGAGTCGAATATCAAACTCAACAGAATAACTTTCCCAAATCGAAAGATTAATTCTCCAAGCACGGCGTTCTTCTTGAAAGCAACGTTGCGCCCGCCTCTCACGGCGCTCTCGGATCGAATCGGATGTTCGCCTGGCACGACGTTCTCCTAAGCAATGTTTTTTCCGCTCAGCACGGCGTTCCAGCGAAGCCTCTCTTCTCCCCTCCACAAAACTGTATCCCGCTTTGTAAAATAATTCCTACACGGCGTCCCAGTGATTCAATTGGTCTAAAACTATTACGTCTTAGATTTTGTTTCAGTCCGTTTGGCGTAAGTCTAGTGCGTCTTAACTTCTGTTTAAGCCAATCAACGAGCAAAAAACTCCAAAATTTTCCGTTGCTTGGGCTATTTTCTGTGTCTAACAGGCGCGCGCACATGTACAGGATCTTCGCGGCCCCCCTTTCCCAAATGTCCTTTCCGATCAACAGTTCTTAATTAATGTCGAAGGGAATTCCCGCCAGAGACAGGAGGCTCTTAGTAAATAAATATTTCTTCTTGATTGTCAATATATGTTTACAAATAAAAGTATCCAAGGTTTTTTATGACAATCATTTATTTCAACAATTACACAACGTTTCGTAACTCGTTTTGTTACATCATCAGGAGGCGCTTGTTGACGAGGGGGCTGGCGGTCGCCAAGGAGGAGGGGTGGAAAGGTCTGCCTTCCGAGGGGAACTCCAGCATTTGCACCCTGCCATAAATTCCTTCGAACAGGTCGCACGCATCGGGTCGCGGCGCCGGCAGTTATGCAACTCCCCGAAAGCAGTGTTCTTTTGTCGATTAAAATTATATTATTTAGGCAACTTAATGTGCCCCCACAATACCGCAAAAAAGTGTACGAATAGATATGAAATTTCTCTTCAGGATTGTCGCAGTGTCCTTGCAAAGTTTGGTAAAAATTAATACAACTCCGGAAAATAAATTAAATAATATGTTGCTAAATGCACCCACAATCATTGTCACAACTTGCTAAGAGCTTGTGGTTTTACATATATTTCGCCAGAGGCCAGTAGCGATGCAGCAGAACTGGTACCTAATTGATTCGCTACAGGACAACAGCAGTGGGTTACATATTTTTTTAAATCTAATAGAAATATACTATAAAATAAAATGAAAGAAAATTATAGTATTTTATGGAAATTTCAACAGATAACATTTAAAAAATAATCTCAAACAAAGTATGAAGAATACTTTTTTTGAAAAAAATATTAATTGATAGAAAAGAAAAGAAAATTTCTTATATTAGATTATTAAAATTGATCTTGTACCTTTTCACAAAGATTGGAAAAGAAATCCCGCGAAACATTGGGTAATTTGCTAATCCAATAAGCATCGGAGATATGGTTTTTGCTGTGAATCCACACTCACTTGTGGTGAGCGATAAATTAACCGAATAAGAAGTACTGTAGGGAAAGAGTTACCTGAAAGTGAGCAAACACCGTATCTATCCAATGAGCTGCATGCATTACGCTTGCGGCAGAAAAAATCGGAAGAAACTTTGCTTCAGTACCAAATGTATGTATACTGAGATGAGATTAATGCATCCGTGCATGCAGAACGGGAGGAAAATAGTTTCTTGGGTTACGAACCTGGTTCTATAAATGTTTACACTTTTTGAAAAGCCTGTATATCTTGCCTAATGCAAAGCAATTCTATTTGGCCTTTGTAATTTCGTCGAGTCATAATGATACTAAAAAGGTATTTATTATATAATAAACATTTTACAAAATACAGATAAATTGCACGAATCAAGGGCATACTTCTAGAATAATGTAAAAATTAGTCAAGATATATTCGTTTAAGCAAATACTTCCAATTTGAGAAAAAGATCACTCTTCAACGACGTGAACGCCTAATTTCATATAAATACGTTTGTAATTAAAAGCCCAATTACTAAGACTTTTTTTATGAATGTTGCATATCAATCGATTAAAAAAATTGCGTTAATTTATCTAGTATCTACAGACCAGAATCTCTTTCAGCGGGGATTTTATATTCAATAAATTAACACCGTGTTCCTGGCACAAATAACTAGAAGAGGGAAATGTGTCTTTGACATAGATCTATGATGAATGTACTATAATTCAACAATTGTAGAATGCAACAATTATCATAATTTTTCTGTATCAAGTATCTCAAAGTATCAAGAACACTGAGAGAACCTTTCTCTTTTCGAAGAACAACAAGATCGTGGTATGAAAAAGGTGCTTTCCTCAAATTGAATTGGAATTAAAAACAAAAAAACCAAAGTTCTTGATATAAATGATCATATAAGATGCCTTACTTGGCCAACATTTAAATTCGCCGGTTAACGTTAATTTTAAGTAGCAGCGGAAGCAGCAGCTAACCCGCGGACTCGCATCAGCGGTGCCCAGACAGGGCTTGAGAGTCTGCCAGAGGTGGCACCCACTGTAAAAAGCGTCCGCAAGATCCTAGAAGTCTGTTCAAGACCTCAAAAGTTTGAGAGTGCGACGGGCCAGTCCATTCCGGTCTCGGAGACGGAGAAGAGCTATTTCAGGGCGTCAAGGAACCCCGGGAGCTTCAGGATGCCAACGAGCGCCAAGACGGACGGCATGGTGACGAGCCGAGGGGACCTGTCCACAGACAGTACGAGACACGCACGGGCTGTCGAGTAAAGGAGATAACTGGCGGCAGCGAGCGAGCGAGCGGCTCGTACCGAGCCCTGGCCACAGAATAGTAGGTACTACACAGAAAGGAAAGCTAGCCACAGTCCGTGCCTCGATACGATGCATATGGTCATCATATTGAAAGCGTGTAAACAGCTGTACGACCCGGCATTTGTTGTGTGGTGCCTATTATTTCCCTTTTACTCGCTGTACTTGGTGTGTGTGTGTGTGTGTGTATAACTAGCAAAAACATACGTAACCTGAAGGGACATTTGCTTCGTATAGGCAAATACTAATAAAAAATACAGATAAAAAAGTAAAGAATTATAAATACATAACTTGTAGTGCTAGAGAATGGAACAGACTTTCTCGTATTACTTTTCTATTCTCTTTGGTCTTGGCTAGTTTATCTGACTTGCAAAATACTTTGGTAAACTGCCGTCTATCTCCGCCAAAAGTACGTTTTTTAAACTTTCTCAATTCTTCGGTTTCTTAATAACAGAAATATTACTTTAAGTACATAAAAGAAGAGTAAAATCTCGTCCTAAATGACAATCTTCATTTAAAAATTTAGAGCCGCTTTTACGAAAATATTGTTTAAGCGTTGCTAAAAATGCGAAATTGAAGCTCTTTCCCAAAGAAAATTTTTGAGTTTTCGGAAAACTTTATTTAAATTAATTTAAAGCACTTCATTTCACAAATGCAATATTGTTTAGAAATTTCTGGAAATGTGCATATTGTAGCGTCGCCTGGTCCGGCGCCGGTGCGTCGGGCCGCTTCGGGGAAACGCGCGTTAAGCCGGATGGGGGTGGAGGGTGGCGGCGCCACGCCGCGCCGGTTGGAAAAGCCCTTAGGAATCCCGGCTGGAATTTCCTTCAAAAGGACGCGCGTGGAGGCGAGTTTAAGAGATGTCGGTTGCAGCTCTGGAAAGGCTGGCCAGCGAGCCGTATGACGCCCGCTGCTTGTAGGGTGGGGGCGAACCGGCGGATATTTAAGGCCGCGCCGACAGGCGCCTCGGGGGATACGCTGGGTGTCGAAAGACGAGAGGTATCTCCAGTGCAATCCTTGCACGTGATCTTCAGGTCGAAGATCGGTTTGGCGACAAGCCATGTAACTGGTGTAGTTACGGGACTCTATGTCCGACAGCTTCGCAGCTCGCGTTGCTTTTTGCTGCTTCCGAAGCAGTAGTTCTGGGCGAGGCCTAGGGGACGGTCGCGGGGTTTCGCGGCTAAGAGAACTGAAAGGTTGCCAAGGGGCTAGATTTTTGTATTATAATCATTGTACATAAACTGTAAAAATTCTGTAAATATATTGTATATATCAATCAGAACAGTCGTCTGTGTTTTTCACTCTAGTACGTCACAGACTCGAAACCTTTCTTTTCTAAAACTGGTGGCAGCGGTTACTGTTAACTCACGTCGGGGTGCCCGCACCAATTCTGCCACTTTTCTTTTCTAAAACTGGTGGCAGCGGTTACTGTTAATTCACGTCGGGGTGCCCGCACCAATTCTGCCACTTTTCTTTTCTAAAACTGGTGGCAGCGGTTACTGTTAACTCACGTCGGGGTGCCCGCACAAATTCTGCCACTTTTCTTTTCTAAAACTGGTGGCAGCGGCTATTGTAAACTCACGTCGGTGTGCCCGCACCAATTCTGCCATTTTTCTTGTCTAAAATTGGTAGCAGCGGTTATTGTAAAATCACGCCGGAGTGCCTGCGCCAATTGTTGCAATTATAGTTCAAAATTGGTTGCAGTGGTGCTTAGAACTCACACCGGGTGGTTGTGCCAATTGCAGTTAATAATTGGTTACAGCAGATTAAAGACTCACATCTCAGCTTTGGGGAAGCAGTTACTACGTTCGCAACGAACGGGGAACGCGGAAGTCTGCAGCAGCATCCGCGGGGACATTAGTGCGGCATCAGAGCATCGGTGCGCGCTGATTAATCAGAACAGCACGCGTAAAGACAGTGTACGAAAGTAAACGTGCACACGCGTCGTAAATACGTGGCGCCGGCAGTGTCGCGCACGCCACGAGAAACCGAAAAGTGCGGTGTTTCGGTACGGTAGTTTCGGGGCGGTACAATCCGACTCGGAACCTTTCTTTTCTAAAACTTGGTACTGGTAATTGGAACGAGCTGATATTGGTACCGGAACTGGAAGAAGACTCCCGGACCGACCTGAACGAGAGGAAGGAAGGAGGCCACAAACCGGATCCAGAAGGCGCTCACGCGACACCGAGGTCAACTGAACGTAAGTGTGTTTTTTGTTCTGGCCGGAGATCAATTCAGGCAAAATGGCTTTCTTAGCGAGTTATAGGAAAGAGGTGCTTGTTAGGGTCGCGATGGAGATGGGGGAAACATTAGAAGGGAACGAGACCGTGGTTAAACTTAAATCAATCATTACGGAAAGCGAGCAGTACGAGGAATCATTCGTGAAACAACTCGCTGACCAAGAAGAAGAACAGGTTGCAGAAATACGAGAGCAGGAAAAAATACGCGAAGAGAGAGAGCAGGAAAGAATACGCGAAGAGCAGGAAAGAATACGCGAACGGCAATTTGAACTTGAAAAGTTAAAACTAACGAATCAGGCTCCCACGCGTGTTTCTATAGGTAGTAGCGACACGGGAAATCGAACTAATATTCGTATCAGCCAAGTCATGGACAAATTCAAAGGCGAAGGCGACGATATTACGTTGTTTTTAAGTGTTTTCGAGGCGCATGCTCGCCAGCTTGGCATTGCGCCGGTCGAATGGGTAAGCCATTTAATGGGTTTACTTCCTAATGAGGTGAACAACTGGCTCGTAGTAGGATCCGATTCACCGGATCAAGATTATGATCTAATTAAAGAACAATTATTAGATATGTACAAGTTCACGGCAGAAAAGTGCCGTCAGATGTTTTGTAGTCATGTAAAAGGTGCAAAGACCACTTGGAACGTCTATGCACGTGAATTAGCTAGTTATTGTAAAAAATGGATCTCCGGTTTAAAGATAGAAACATTCGAGCAATTGCTAGATCTCATTGTAACAGACCAGATGAAGCGAAAGGTGCCGGCAAATATGCGTGACCATTTCATTGATGTGTGGGGTGAGGTTTCTGCGTCCCAAGATTTGGCACGAAGGCTGGACACCTACGAAAAAAACCGGGCTAGCGGATATAAGAAGGATTTCTCGCGGTTCGGCAATAAAGAGCAGGCAGGAGAACGTAAATGGCCGAAGGCGACGGAAACCGCGCCGACCACTTCCAAAACTGCAGTGCCGAAGGTAGGTAGTAACGCGGAGTTCGAGAAACCGCAAGAACGGACGTGTTACTTATGTAAAAAACAAGGTCACATAAAAAATATTGTCCTCAATATAACAATAAACCTAGCGAGATGTGTCACGTGGCCGACGCTAGTGCACCAGAGTTATTGTCTCCACACACCTTTCTTGCCAAAATTTGCGGCGAAACAGTCACCTGTCTCCGTGATACGGGTGCGACGATTGACGTCATCAACGCAAAGCACGTCACGCCGACACAATATACCGGCGAGTCCGTATGGGTTCAGCAGCCCCTGGACGAAGCGCCGAAAAACCTACCGGTAGCCAAGGTAGAGATTGTAGGGCCATTCGGTACTCTTGTTACAGAGGCCGCAGTCGCGAAGAATTGCGACTTGCCTTATTACATTTTTAGTAATCGTTCTGCTACGATTTTGAAGGAAATAAAGCAAGGTTTCTTAGAACCACAGCCTATCTGCGCTGTGCGGACTAGGGCGCAAGCAGTTGCTGAGCGCGTAAGGGCGGAAGGGCCCCGGGCAATAGAGGCGGTAGAGCAAGCCGAGAGTACGGAAAACGACCGAGAGCAGCACGCGTTCCAGGTAACCACTTCGGAGGAAACCGAGGATGACAATAGAGTTGGTCAGGGCGAGGTCGACGCCCCGAGCAACTCAGAATCAAACTATCAGGAATCTGAATTAGATTTCGGTAGCATTGCTTTGGCTCGTTTGGACCCCACCGAATTTGCTACAGCTCAGAGACAAGACAAGGAGCTCGCGCCGTTGATTGAGCGTGCGGAAGGACCCGAGACGGATCGGCACGATTATGTTATGAAAAACGGCCTATTGTTTCGTGTCCGGCATAGTAAGCGCGGAGAGCAGTTCACTATGTTAGTAATACCGCGGGTGTATCGTGGCACGATCTTAAAACTCTGTCATGAAGTTGCTCACGGCCATTTGGGGGTCACAAAAAGCAAAGATGCCATGGCCAAATATTTCTTCTGGCCGAATTGCTATAAGGATATTGAAAACTATGTGCGTAGTTGCGACAGTTGCCTACGAGTCGGAAACGGCGGCGAAAAACTTCGCGCGCCTTTGAAAATTGTTCCTATAACGGGCGAGGCATTCGAGAAAGTGAATGTCGACGCGTGTGGCCCATTTCCAGAAACGGTCACCGGAAACAAGTTTATTTTAACGGCGATGTGTTTAGCCACGAAGTATCCCGAGGCTATTCCGATACGGGACCTAACTTCGGTCACTGTAATTGAGGCATTATTAGAATTATTCAGTAGAATAGGATTTCCACGCGAATTGCAAACTGACCAGGGCACCTGCTTCACAAGTGCTTTGACAGCGGAATTCGCCGAGCGGTTTGGCATTAAACTGGCGAGAAGTTCGCCGTATCACCCTCAATCAAACGCAGTCGAAAGAATGCATCGAACTATGAACCGGCTTATGAAGGTTCTGTGTTTGGAGGCAGGGACGGATTGGGAATGCCAGCTTCCCGCTATTATGTTCGCGTTGCGCACGAGTGTGCACGAATCATTAGGTTTCTCTCCTGCCGAATTGGTGTACGGGAAAAATCTCCGTACCCCCATGACACTTCTTTATGAAAGGCTTGCGGGAACTGCGGAAGGTGAAGAAAATTCTGTAGTTGAGCATGTATTCAAATTAATCAATCGTTTGAAACGTTCCCGTGACCTAGCTCACAATAGAATGGCTGAAGAACAGCAGAAACGTAAAGTGTGGTATGACCGGAAGGCGGTCTCACGTACTTTCGAGATAGGCGCGAAGGTGTTGGTTCTCGCACCTAACAGGACGCGGAAGCTCGCGGTTCAGTGGATAGGGCCGGGCGAGATTCGCGAGAAAATTTCGGAGCATAACTATGTGGTCCAGATGCCGGGGCGGAAGGAACCCCGCGTCTATCACGTTAATATGCTTAAGAGATACCACCAGCGGACAGAGTACTTGAATGTGCTTAGTTCTACGACTGTGACAGACGCAGGTGACGAAGACGCGCTAGATCGCTATGCGCTTAAATTGGATTGTTGCGACTTTGACGCGGAAGAAATGCTGAGCGGGACTGAGGTCGAACCGGAGTTTCGCGACGCTCTGAAAACGGTCATTTGTAAGTACAGGTCTATATTTAGTGAGAAACCCGGATTGACAGATATCACTACTATGGATATCGAGTTAACTGATACTAGCAAAGTGGTTCGAAGCGTACCCTACCGTACATCGTCGAGGCAGGCTAAGATATTACGGGAAGAAATCGATAGAATGCTTCGCGACAATATCATTGTGGAGGCGGAGAGTGATTATACGTCTCCCATGATATTGGTTGAAGCACCGGGCAAGAAACCACGGCCCTGTATCGATTATATGCGCCTCAACGAAATTATTAAGACCGAATACTTTCCGTTACCCAATCTCGAAGAACGGATAGAGCAGGTAGCTGCAGCTAAAATTATAAGTGTACTGGACCTTTGCAAATGTTTTTGGCAGATCGGTCTTACGGAAAGGGCACAAAGGTATTCGGCGTTCGTGACCAGTTTCGGCACGTACCGGCCGCTTAGATTACCTTTCGGAATAAAGAACGGTCCCTATCAATGTTGTCGTATTATGGGCACCTTGTTGAATAAATGCCAAGAATTCGCGGTACCATACCTTGATGACATCGCGGCTTTCAGTAACACTTGGCAAGAACACATTCGACACCTAGAGACGGTCTTTCGAATATTAAAATCCGCCAAATTGACAGTGCAACCGCGCAAGTGTTTGTTCGCGCGGGCTAACGTAAAATATCTTGGATACGTAATCGGTAACGGGAAATTGCGGCCGGCCGAAGCCAAGATACAAGCAATCCAGAACTTTCCCAGACCAGAGTCAAAGAAACAAGTGCGTTCTTTGCTCGGTTTGGTAGGATACTATCGACGTTTGATACCAGGGTTTGCGGAGAAGGCGGCGGCGCTTACCGATGTACTGCGTGGGCGCGAGCGCCAGGGTAAGATCGTCTGGACAGAGGCATGTGAAAGATCTTACAATGAGCTGCGACAAGCTCTCAGTGAAAAAACAGCGGTATATGCACCGGATTATAACAAGGAATTTCGAGTTCAGGCAGATGCTTCTCGGAGAGGCTTAGGCGTGGTTCTCTACCAAGTAAATGACGAGGGAGTAGAACAACCAGTCGTTTTTCTAAGCCGTAAATTAAATGATGCCGAAATAAATTTAAGATAGATAAATTTATTTAAACTGCAATTGGGTGTGACCCGGTGGCAGTTAATTACATAAGTAAGATATTAATTTTCATGCAAATAACATAATAATGTTGATAATAATGCTAAAATAATAATAATAATAATAATAATAGTAATAATAATAACAGTAATAATAATAATAATAACAGTAATAATAATAGTAATAATAATAACAGTAATAATAATAGTAATAATATTAATAATAATAATAATAATAATAATAATAATAATAATAATAATAATAATAATAATAATAATAATAATAATAATAATAATATAAAAATCTGGTGAATCTTAAAAACAAACATTAAATTACCTAAAAGATAAAAGAAACGTCAATCTAAAACAGCACTGAGTGCTTAAACAATGAAGACCGCACTGCACTTGCCTACACTTCACTTCATTTCACTTCACTATTACACTAAAAAAACACCTTCATTATTTCTCTGCTCTACACTGCACAACACTTCACTTCACTTAACTTCACTTCACTTCACTGTATAACTTAATATTCCTAGTTAACTACCTCAAACTTAGAAATGCCCTAAATTACTTTCCTAAATTGTTGAACGCTTCGAGGAAAGGGTTCAAAGGGTTTTGCAGGCAATCTATTCCAATCTCTTATCGTTCTATTTGTAAAAGAAAATTTCCCGACATCCGTTCTCTGCGGTCTTAAATTTATTTTGTGCCTGTGATCACCTCTACCGATGTACGTAGGAAAATTTAGCCGCCGTTTAATTTCTTTCCAAGCTGGATGACCGCTATAAGCTTTATACAAGGCGCAAAGTCTTGCCAATGTTCGCCTGTTTTCGAGTGCATCCCACCCTATCCTTTTCTTGTCCCTGAAAGTAAATTTAGCTGCTCTACGCTGAATCCTTTCCAAATTCTTACACTGCATAATTTTGTGCGGATCCCAACAAATTGCTCCATATTCCATTATCGGACGAACAAGCGACAAGTAAGCAATTTCCTTCGCGTTTACTGTACTCTTATTTAAGATACGCATTACAAAATGAAGAGATCTCCACGCTTTCCCTACAACAAAATCTACGTGATTTTTCCAGCTTAATTTACTATCGAAATGGATACCTAGGTACTTACACGAAGAAACTCTCGGAATAATGTCGTTACTTAAACGGTAATTTGTTACGCTGTAATTGTGACCTCTGCCAAAAGTGATAGATTTGCTTTTAGAACTATTTATGGTCATACCATTATTTTCCGCCCAGTAAGATAATGCATCAAGATCCCGTTGCAGCATATTTTCATCGTCTTTCGAATTTATAATGCGATATATTATGCAATCGTCTGCAAATAGCCGAACATTTGAAATTAATTGCGCTGGCAAATCATTAATGAACGCTAGAAATAGAAGAGGTCCAATGACACTCCCTTGCGGTATTCCTGACGTAACGCTTGCGCAGGAAGATAACTCTTGCCCAATTCGGACTTTCTGTTTCCTGTCACGCAGAAACTCGCTCATCCACGCCACCACCCTGGGATCGATGCCTGAATTTATTAATTTCTGAACAAGTCGGTCGTGTGGAACAACATCGAACGCTTTGGCAAAATCTATAACTACTGCGTCTACTCTCCCGCCCGCGTCAATTTCATCTGCTAGGTCCTGAAATAGCGTTACTACCTGACTTTCGCATGAATAATTAGTCCTAAATCCGTGTTGGCCATGATAGAGCCATTTTTTGACTTCCCACTCTTGCTTAATGTAACTCGCAACTAGATGCTCCATAAGTTTGCAGACCACTGACGTGAGACTTACCGGCCTATAATTACTTAGTATAGTTTTGTCCCCACTTTTAAAGATTGGTACTACAAAAGCTAATTTCCAATCTTCAGGTACTTTTGAATTGTTCATAGACACGTGAAATATTCTAATTAAGTACGGTAATATTGCCTCTCCTCCTAGTTTAATTATGTCAGTAGAAATGTCGTCTGGACCCCTTGACTTACCATTTTTCATAAATTTTACTTTATTACGTAGAACGTTTACTTCAATATTAAATTGATTTGTAACCGAATACCTTTGAATAAGTGGATGGTTCGTATTGCTTTTGAAAACCGAACTGAAATACCTATTAAATGCGTTAGCTTTTGCCCGGTCGCCTGTGATGAGTGTGTTTTGATGTTCACACAAATGAATTATGGCACCACAGAACTAGAGTGTTTAGCGCTGATTTGGGGGTTGGATAAACTTAAAATTTATCTCGACGGGCAGGCCACAATTCAGGTCGAAACCGATCACAATCCGTTGGTCTGGTTGCGTAATACGGCCGGAAAAAAACCAGATTATTACGTTGGTCTCTTTTAATCCAGCACCTCGATTTACGCATCAGGCACAAAAAGGGCTCAGAAAATGTTAATGCAGATGCGCTTAGCCGCATGTTTGATGATGTGAATTGATCCACCGGCGAGAATAGGGAACACGCACGTTCATGACATGTATAAATGTCGGTGAAATTCTATGTAAATAATTTTGTAAATTCAAGGGTAAAATTGTTTTTTTTTGGATATTTTTATATGTAGATACATACATGTGTCAATAAATTCAGTTAAGAACGGCACATGATGTATGTAACGTATTCCACAATTATGTAATATTTCAATGTAAAGTAAATGTTTGTATTTCAGGATCTTATGTAATTCAAGATGCGTCAAGAAGTATTATGTAATATTTCAATGTAAAGTAAATGTTTGTATTTCAGGATCATATGTAATTCAAGATGCGTCAAGAATACTTATGTATGTATATAGGAGTAAGGTTTAAATGTAATGGCAACATAGCTTAGGTGAAAAAGGAGGGAGGACAGCCCAGAGATTTATTTCACACATTTCGATTAAATAGGGTTTGATATTTTGATATAATTATGTTCATGTTCATATAAAAATTAGGATGTAGAGGTCTCACGACCAGGTAACTTAGCAGAATTTTTTTCCTGGGCATATTTTGCTGCGAAAAAAAATTCTCACCCCCCGGCATGGGAGGGTCTGTAGCGTCGCCTGGTCCGGCGCCGGTGCGTCGGGCCGCTTCGGGGAAACCCGCGTTAAGCCGGATGGGGGTGGAGGGTGGCGGCGCCACGCCGCGCCGGTTGGAAAAGCCCTTAGGAATCCCGGCTGGAATTTCCTTCAAAAGGACGCGCGTGGATTCGAGTTTAAGAGATGTCGGTTGCAGCTCTGGAAAGGCTGGCCAGCGAGCCGTATGACGCCCGCTGCTTGTAGGGTGGGGGCGAGCCGGCGGATATTTAAGGCCGCGCCGACAGGAGCCTCGGGGGATACGCTGGGTGTCGAAAGACGAGAGGTATCTCCAGTGCTATCATTGCACGTGATCTTCGGGTCGAAGATCGGTTTGGCGACAAGCCATGTAACTGGTATAGTTACGGGACTCTATGTCCGACAGCTTCGCACCTCGCGTTGCTTTTTGCTGCTTCCGAAGCAGTGGTTCTGGGTGAAGGCCTTGGGACGGTCGCGGGGTTTCGCGGCTAAGAGAACTGAAAGGTTGCCAAGGGGTTAGATTTTTGTATTATAATTTTTGTACATTAATTGTAAAAATTCTGTAAATATATTGTATATATCAATCAGAACAGTCGTCTGTGGTTTTCATGCTAGTACGTCACAACTGTTTGGTTTCCTTCATTTTTATATTTGAACATAATTTTCTCTGCTTCTCTTTTAATCTTCGCACTACAGTTGTCTTTGAGTGTTTGAGAAAGTCTACCAATGCTCTTACGCAGTGTTTCAATTTGGCGTTGAAGTCGCCGTTCCCAAGGAGGCTGCACAGGCTGAACTTGCTTTCTATCATTGATTAAAATTAGCTTCTGGCCATTAGCTTTAAGTACTGAGACAGCACCAATGAACACAAAGTTATGCAGTAATTCTATATTGTGCATATTCTTTGTTTCATACTGGAGAATTCTATTGACTTCGCTCAAAATGAGATTTGTTTTAGCCCTTATCTGAAGTTTTGGCATTTTCGGTCTTTGGAAAGGGTCAGATCCATAGAATTCGGCATACGATTCCTCCCACTGTTGTTTTACTAAATTCTCCAGTTCATTTTTGTTGTCAGATGGTGGGGTTTCGTTGAGGTTGATTCTAACGTTCCCATTACTAGAACAACTTAAATCTGTTAGATTTTGATTTTCTTCCGTTCCTAATTGATGCAGTCCCAACTCTTGTGACCTACCATCCCAATTAAAAGAGGTATCTTTCAGGGTGACAGTGCAATCTGGTGTTATATGGCTTTTAATCCGTTAAGCAACATGTTAAATAATGAAGGAGCTGCAATAATATTCCAAAGAAAAACACAATTCTCTCTCAGCCACCTCTTTTATATGGATGATATAAAAGTGTATGCTCCTTCAAATGAGAACATCCAAAGTCTTCTAGAAATATTCTCAAATGATATTCACATGGAACTGAGATAAATGTCTCACTCTGCATATTGAAGAAAGTAAAATAGATATAAGAGAATTTATTAAATTAAAAATACCTAATCTATAAGATGGTGAACTTTACAAGTATCTGAGGATAATGCAAGCTGTGGGAAACAAAGATTCTCTTGTTGGAAATTATTTTCAGATGGAATTCAAAACTCGTCTACATCAACTGATAAAAAGTCTTCTCACAGAGATAAACCTTATGAAAGCCAAATACATATGTAATCTCTGTTCTTACATACAGCTTCAGTATTATTAAATGGTTCTCAAGTGAACTCCAAATTTTTCAAAGACTAATTCGTACAACAATGTCCAAATATTATAAAAAACATCACCCAAAATCTTGTGTAGAGAGGTCTATGCTACCGAGAAGCCTGGGAAGGAGGGAGAGACATAATTGACATCAAGGAGCTACACTCAAAACAAATCACGTCACTCAGAGAATACTTCCTCATTATAATAATTAACTTTGCTCAATTTTGAATTAGTATGTTCTAGGTGTGAGTTCTATTTGAGGTTGGATTGAATGGTGATTCTGAGAAATTTTGTTTTCTGTGCTTCTGTGATACTGTTGCCTTCTAATGTTGAGTATTTATGTGTTGAATGGGAGTTGTGGAAGGGCATTGTAATTATTTTGTCTCTACGAGTAGCTTGTTATAGTAGACCCATTAAATTAGTTTGCTAATGGCTGAATTGTCTTTGTCTTGTAAAGCTTTGGTAGTTCTTTCTTTAAATATTATATTAGTGTCATCAGCGAAAAGTAGTTTAGTTGTTTTCCATTATTGATGGCAGATCATTTACAAATATAAGCAATAAAATTGGGCCTCGTGTGGATCCTTTTGGGACCCCATAGGTCACATCTCTTGGTTCAGAGTGATGATTTTTTGATTTTTTTGTCTTTTTGGTAACACTACTATTTGTTTTCTGTCTGATAGATATGATTTTATCCACTTATATGTAATTCCTCAGATTACATAAGAATCTAATTTTGACAATAGAGTTCTGTGATCTATTGTAAACAATTCCTTGAATTCCATAAGATTCTCATTTTGATAATAGAATTCTACGAGTTATTGAGTCAAAGTTATTGAGACAGGTCAAGTAAGAGACCAAACGGAATTTCTTTTTGCTCTAAAGCCAAGAATTGGTCTATAATTCATTACATCGTTTGTTATCTTTTTCTATGGATAGGTTTAATTACTGCAATTTGAAATGTTTGAGAAGAAGCCATGAGTTAGTGATTGGTTGTATAAATATGTTAATGGTTTGATGATATATGGAGCAACCTTTTTTATTAAGAAGTCTGGAATATTGTCTATCTCTGCAGATTGTTTATTTTGCATTTTGTTTATAATTTGAAGTATTTCCTTTCATGTTGTGTCTGTGATGTGCATACTAGAATGCAAGTTTTTAAAGAAAGACGATGGTTGTTGAGGTGTAGTACTAGGATTACTTGTTTGCAGAAGTCTGCTAGCTATTTTAGGATTATTTTATGTACTCATCGTTTGACAATTATTTGGCCTTCATTGTAACCTTTTTAAGAATGGCTGAATATCGTTTATAGCACTAGACTATTTCATAATTACAAGAGAGTTGTTTTGTGAGTGCATGAAGCTGAAGCTCTTTTTCTTTCTCAAGAAATTTTAATACTTTTTGTTATCCATGTTTTGCTGCTTTGTGTGTTGTTTGTTTTGTGATACTATAGTGCATCTGAGATGTTGAAATAGTGCATTTATACAAATTAAGGAAAGTGTTAAACTTTAGGTTGATGTCAGATATTTCAAATATCTCTGACAATGATTCATTAGTTAACAGTGAAGTGAGTTTGTTCAAGTTTTTTGCATTCTACTACCTAGTCTCCTTTATTAGGTTTGCTTTTAGAGAGATGGAATTTATTTTAAGAGTGAGTATTTGTGTATTATGACCACTGAGCCCCTTATCATTGGTGGTTGTTTATGTATCTTTTGTTTTGTCTAAGAGGATTTGGTCTATTGCTGTTTGGGTGTTCTTGGATTGCCTAGTTGGTGTGTCAATTACTACATCTAGATTTATTGATTTATTTATTTATTTTACGTCAAAAAAACAGTTAAAACTGTGTATGACGTGCTATGGGGAGAAGTGAATTGTGTGCACATTCTCAAAATTCTGTGATCCCTACACTAAGTCATGTACTACTTAAATTTTGGTAAAATAAAACACCTCCTGTGTCATAAAATCTATTTTCAAGGAAAAATAAGCAATAAATTTTGGCTCTTATCCATGTTGTCCTTCAGAATAATACTTCCTGCCATGACAACATGGAAACGATAATTTAAATAATTGTATTTCCCACTGAATTCTAGAAGACGTGCACAGAAAATGAAGTTACATTTATGTCCAGAAGCAAAACAAAGGGCCATCTCAGCATTTGCTGAATGAATCAGGGAAACTGGACGAGAAACCTGATCGAGATGGGGGTCATTGACCCGGAGGCTGTAGTACAATAGTTGTTACAGGTTGTTTGTACACATTTATACAGTCCAAATGGTAAATAATGCATTATGTATCATTGTTAAAATTAATGTTACTTTTCTTGTGATGCTCAGTATAGTCTCTAATTGTATAGAAACAGTTATGCAGCAGAAACGATTTCACTTGGGATTTAAACTTTTCTATCGAATTTAATCGTTTAATGTCATCTCGCAAAGTGTTGTAAAATAGTGTACATGTATTGTATGTGAATTTTTTGTAATGAGCTGTTGATACTGTTACCTGATGAATATGATTTCTATTTTGAGTGTTAATGTAATAGACATCGGCATTTTCTGATAATATATTCCCTATATAGATTACAGGAGTGTACTAAGTTTATTAGTTTGATTCTGTCCTTTTTATGAGTATTAACTGTAGGTAGGGAGTTAATGTTTATATCACCATATTATGATAGATGCCTGCTTTCATAATTTATCCAAGTTCACAGTATTCATTGCCAAGACAGTGAGAAATCTTGCATTGGCCAAACTAAGTGTAAAATCAAATTAAGAAGTGAGGGAACATTAGAACAACAAAAGAGAATCAAAGGAAAGGTTGAAAACTACCTCAAAACATAAAAAATTTGTCACACTTTGTCACATTTGTTTGACTTTGACAACCCTTATATTAGATAGAGAATTACATTACAGTCCGCTCAGCATTTCTTCCGCGTCAAAGTCGCAACAATCCAATTTAAGCGCATAGCGATCTAGCGCGTCTTCGTCACCTGCGTCTGTCACAGTCGTAGGAGCTAAGCACATTCAAGTACTCTGTCCGCTGGTGGTATCTTTTAAGCATATTAATGTGATAAACGCGGGGTTCCTTCCGCCCCGGCATCTGGACCACATAGTTATGCTCCGAAATTTTCTCGCGAATCTCGCCCGGCCCTATCCACTGAACCGCGAGCTTCCGCGTCCTGTAAGGTGCGAGAACCAACACCTTCGCGCCTATCTCGAAAGTACGTGAGACCGCCTTCCGGTCATACCACACTTTACGTTTCTGCTGTTCTTCAGCCATTCTATTGTGAGCTAGGTCACGGGGGCGTTTCAAACGATTGATTAATTTGAATACATGCTCAACTACAGAATTTTCTTCACCTTCCGCAGTTCCCGCAAGCCTTTCATAAAGAAGTGTCATGGGGGTACGGAGATTCTTCCCGTACACCAATTCGGCAGGAGAGAAACCTAATGATTCGTGCACACTCGTGCGCAACGCGAACATAATAGCGGGAAGCTGGCATTCCCAATCCGTCCCTGCCTCCAAACACAGAACCTTCATAAGCCGGTTCATAGTTCGATGCATTCTTTCGACTGCGTTTGATTGAGGGTGATACGGCGAACTTCTCACCAGTTTAATGCCAAACCGCTCGGCGAATTCCGCTGTCAAAGCACTCGTGAAGCAAGTGCCCTGGTCGGTTTGCAATTCGCGTGGAAATCCTATTCTACTGAATACTTCTAGTAATGCCTCAATTACAGTGACCGAAGTTAGGTCCCGTATCGGAATAGCCTCGGGATACTTCGTGGCTAAACACATCGCCGTTAAAATAAACTTGTTTCCGGAGACCGATTCTGGAAATGGGCCACACGCGTCAACATTCACTTTCTCGAATGCCTCGCCCGTTATAGGAACAATTTTCAAAGGCGCGCGAAGTTTTTCGCCGCCGTTTCCTACTCGTTGGCAACTGTCGCAACTACGCACATAGTTTTCAATATCCTTATAGCAATTCGGCCAGAAGAAATATTTGGCCATGGCATCTTTGCTTTTTGTGACCCCTAAATGGCCGTGAGCAACTTCATGACAGAGTTTTAAGATCGTGCCACGATACACCCGCGGTATTACTAACATAGTGAACTGCTCTCCGCGCTTACTATAGGTGTTTCCACGTAAGAAAAGACCCTAAAAAGTCAAGATGGCGGAGTTTCGGCACTGCCAACCTCATCGAAATAAAACGCGAAAGCGCCGACGCGACTTGTTTAAATGTACGTAGTGGCCTTCAAAAATCCAGATATGCTGAAATGATTTGTTAATGTTGTTTTACGACTTATAAATCGCAACAGGCATATGGTAAAATAATTTAATTTATAATTTATATATGAAATTTGTTTTTATTAATTAATTATAATATTAAATGTACTTTTAATTAAATTACTTATAAATTTAAAAATATTTGAACTCTCAGAATTAATAAAATCTTATTGAAACTGAAGAATAAATGAAATAGTAGAATGTTGTTTTATTATACAATAGGAAAAAAAGGTATAAAAAGGGAATTTATAGAATAAAGATGAAATGAAATGCAAGACTCAAAATAATTTTAATTTTCAAACAGTACACAATGAAGTGAAATAAAACTATTCTTTACTGAACTAGAAATATTTGTATAATAATGGTTTTATGCACGTAATATCGACACATGACCATGATCAAAGCATATCTAAGGAATGAACAAATCTACTGTATGAAAATGACAATGTTTGAAATTTCATGAAAATTGAATTGATCAGATATATGATTTGATATAATGAGAAGGTTCAGTAAAGAATAACTTGATGCACCATGGGTGGTCAATTTTAATGACAAATTGCAAGGAGCAGTCATTAAAATTTCTTGAACACCGATGGTCCACAGCAATTTATTTTCACAAAAATTATTGAATTTTTACAACAATTTTAAAGCCTAATGTCCCTGGGCTTACAAACATTACAAAACGTCCCGGCATTTACCTTAAGCGATCGGGGAAAACAAAGGAGTAAGTATGTTACCATATATATAAAAAAAATTGAATAAAAAAGTGAATTAATCCTCAATTGGATTGTAAAAATATTATCATTAAAAATCAACATTAAGAAATTTGGCTGACTTTACAAATTAATAAACTACTTGAAAATTTTACATATATTGATAGCATACCCATTCTCCCGATCAGGATGACGACTGAGGGCCGATTTCTAGCATGCATACAGAAACATACGTCAAAATAATGGAGACATTTACAATACATAAAATAATATACATAAAAAATTCCATATTTAGAAAATGAATAATCCGGTAAACACAGCAACCCTGCAACATAAAACAATCAATGCAGTATCTATTGTCCAATCATGATAAAGTCAATAAACAGACATGTTATTGTTATAAGATTAAAAATTATTCCTAGGAAATTATGTTCTTGCAATGAAAAACAAAAAAAATTAAAAAAAGGAATTATCACATTTAAATGAAAAAAATTGCTACTTAACTTATATATTACTTCAAACTCCTGCAACATATGAAAAACAAAATTGTCCAGAAAAAAAGTTGGCCCAAGAATTTTTGCTTCACATTACAGTATTCAATATAATATGTAACCAAAAAAATTACCTACAAAACCAATAAAATTTACAAACATAAATAGAAAATCATTGAAAAATAACTTAAAATGAAATGTTAATAACCAAAAAGTAATATAGCGCATCAGTAGTAAACATTAAATTTTACTCTATATCATGCCAAATAATATCATGAAATAAGTACTTACTAATTTCACTTAACAACTGATTACCATTTGAACAAAAATTTAAATAAAATGATGTATGTTCTGAACTCCATTATTGCGTATCTGAAACATTTATAAATGTAATGTATGTTTCACACACATGTCAAATCTTCGAAGTGTATTCATTTATATCACTTAGCATCCATACTTAAACTGAACACAAACTCAGAGGCATTGGTAGTAATGATTAATTGTATTACAGGGATAATGTAAAGGAAATTGATTAACTGTTAATTCATTGGGGTTAATTAATGTTAATGAAATGGTGATCTTAACTAGTGTCTTTGGTTGAATTGAGAAGGCAGGAGTTCACTCAAGATCTCACACTCATATTAAAACTATTAATGCACACTCACTTCTTTCACATTGCAACTGTTCTCAGACCAAACAGACTGACTGAAGCACTGGCAGGAACAATTGACTGTAATTTAAAAATATTAATTTATAACCTGCCATAACCACAATTCCATAATCGAGTAAATTCAAGCTATACCTTTTCCAGGACACAGTGTGACCAAATTTGTTCTTAATCTTGACTTGGTGGTTGCTTTACGGGGGCAGGAATTTTATAATTTGAGGCACATCTGAAATATTGAGTTACATATTTTACAAGATTATCACATTTATTCCAAACGCTTTAATGCTTACTCACTGTTTTTACTTTTGCAATCCTACTCGATCCAAACACACAACTGAAGCACGGGCAGGAACAATTGATTGAAAATTGGGAGAATGTGTTAATGAAATGAAATTTTCTTCAATTCTCAATGGAGTATTTTCCTGTTCTTACCTGTTCTGTTGCACAGGTGGTCCCAACATGTTCTCTAACAACTGTGGGTGATTGCATTAATATGTCAGATGTTTCTTGAGATGAAGTTGTGGAATCTCTAATATTTTTTTCAATTTTTTCACATTGAAGATGTTCCTGGGATTGGCTCAAATGGAATTGTCTCCTTCCTCTCCTGTGCCTTCTTCAGCTGTGTCAGTTCCACTAGCACTGCTCAAATTTACTACTATTTCTTCATAATCTTCCACTGCCTCTTTTTCATAATACTCTTCAATAATTTTTTCTGCATGTTCCACTGAATTCTTCCACATTTCTGGTGTGACCCTGTTAATGCCATAACATAATTTTCTAGTTTCTTGTTTTACTAATTTTGAAAAAAATTATAATCATAACTGTTAGCATATATTTATCATTTTTCTATAATGGTGTATTGAAAACTTTACCTGATTTATTGCCTCATTCCTCACAGCTTTAGTTCTCTCCATTCCTTGCCCTGGCCTTTCACATACAGTTTTGTGGTAGTACCCTTTTGAAATGCCCCACACATGTTCAATAGGATTGAATTTGCAATGATATGGTGGCAGCCTCAAAACTGTGTGCCCTTCTGCAGCCAGCATGTCATCAACTACATACCTTTACCAATACATTGCTGAGGTCAGTTATTTATTACATTTATATATCACTTATTTATCACAAGCGTAGACGCATATATTTGTACATATTTAAAGTGTATATTTTAATATTTAATTACAATGATGCAACAGAACAAGATAATATGATGCAAAATATTAATGAAATGTATTCTTTCACGCACTGATATGTATCTCGTGGTACCTTTTTATCCTTTCACAATGTTGGCTCGCCAGGGCAACAAGTGAGATTTTATTTGCAGCTTCTGGCACTCGTACTCCTCGCTGGTTCAGGCAATCCTAAAAATAATTTTCTTTGGTTACATTACTTATTTCATTAAGCACAATAGTTTCATTTCATTTCTGATACTTACAATCAGTTGATCCTTTCACCACTTTGTGGTTGGATGCCTCTCTACCTGCTTTGAATGGTATGAAGCATTATCCATGACAATGATGCAAGGTCTTAAATTGGGAATGCCAGGAATCAGTTGTTTCTTAACCCAGGATTCAAAAGTAGAACTGTTCATTGCTCCATGATAATCTTGCCCCCTTTTTAGGTCAGTAGCATATATCAGACCAGCACCTACAAAATGTGATGCTTCGTACACATGCCTCAGTTTGTACATAATTAATGCCATTAAAACTGAAAACATTTGTACCTGGTACAAAACCTTCTCTCATTCCTGCATGAACCACGACTAGCCTCCTTCCCTCTGGTGGTCTTTTAATTACTCTTTTACTGGTGCCTTTAATGGTAGTTGCCATGAATAAGTAGTTGAACCTAATGAAAATGATATTTTTGTCTCATAATTTTTACACATAAGTAATATACATTTTCAAAGGGATCTTTTACCATTCATATAGATCCATGTGTCATCAAGGTACACTACAGTCTTTGGGTTTTGACTTCTTATTTTTCATATAGTCTGCCACAAAATACACCCTCTTTACATTTATTTCATTTGACTCACAAATACGAATATTTGGGTTTCCTTTCTTCCATGCTAAACCATTTCCTTAATAATTCTGTACAATGTTGTGCATGACCCTCTGAATGAAAAAAATATCATTATTTTCCTTCATGTAATGCCAAACATCTGTAAGTGAGAGTCTTCTGCCTGTTGCAAATGAATAGGTCTTTAGAAAGTCTTCAAAAAGTGAGCCACATACTTCATCATTACTCTAAATATAAAATATCTTACCATTATCAGCTTCCTGGTAAATATATAGCTGCTAATAGCTTCTCTTGCAAATCCATCAGCTGAATCTCTCACGGTCATGAACGCTTCCTCTTACTTTTAATAGATTTTCCTGCCTTATAATCCCTAATAACGTTTGCCAGAGTTGTATAAGGTCTCTGTAATATATGAATATATTTCAATAAAATAATTATGATTCACATACACATGTTCATTGTGAAGACGTTCTTGAGGCATGCAATAAAGTCAATAATTATTGTGACATTGATGGCGTACCCCCACAATTACAGCTACCTTTGCAATGACACTGCTCTCAGGAAGTTTCA
>BLKR01015947.1:0-43267 GCA_011170035.1 Teleogryllus occipitalis
CCCTGAGGAAGGTCGCAGAATGGCGACCGAAACGTTGGCACCTGTGCTCTGGACGTGGCGTAGTACTGCGTAGTACTGCGCCCTGAGGAAGGTCGCAGAATGGCGACCGAAACGTTGGCACCTGTGCTCTGGACGTGGCGTAGTACTGCGTAGTACTGCGCCCTGAGGAAGGTCGCAGAATGGCGACCGAAACGTTGGCACCTGTGCTCTGGACGTGGCGTAGTACTGCGTAGTACTGCGCCCTGAGGAAGGTCGCAGAATGGCGACCGAAACGTTGGCACCTGTGCTCTGGACGTGGCGTAGTACTGCGTAGTACTGCGCCCTGAGGAAGGTCGCAGAATGGCGACCGAAACGTTGGCACCTGTGCTCTGGACGTGGCGTAGTACTGCGTAGTACTGCGCCCTGAGGAAGGTCGCAGAATGGCGACCGAAACGTTGGCACCTGTGCTCTGGACGTGGCGTAGTACTGCGTAGTACTGCGCCCTGAGGAAGGTCGCAGAATGGCGACCGAAACGTTGGCACCTGTGCTCTGGACGTGGCGTAGTACTGCGTAGTACTGCGCCCTGAGGAAGGTCGCAGAATGGCGACCGAAACGTTGGCACCTGTGCTCTGGACGTGGCGTAGTACTGCGTAGTACTGCGCCCTGAGGAAGGTCGCAGAATGGCGACCGAAACGTTGGCACCTGTGCTCTGGACGTGGCGTCTCCCGGATAGCCAAGTTAATCATTATTGATAGTTATTTCCTTCGACACGGAGCTCTGCATAACTTACCTGAATCGAGGGGATCGTGATTACGAGGAAAATATAAAAACAGTTGGATAATGCTGAATGTTCTTTAACGGAAGAAACAATGAGAGGGAATTATGAAAGGGAATTATGGGGGAGAGATTTCAAAAGACAAACCGAGTCACGTTACCATCGAGGTAATTAGAAGTAAGCAAGTTTGAATAATAAAAAAATAGTAAATAATGAAATCTCATACGCACTACAGGTGTTATGTGACCTTATACTCAGGCTGGGTGTGAAATGTTAATGGATTCGGGGCTCTCCTTTTTCAAGATTTTGTAAAAAGATAACACAAAGTCGTAGTCACAGAACATTTATAATAGGATGTTTCCTTGAGCATTTACCAAGATACAAAATGTCATTCCATAAACACTCATAACAAAAAGAACAAACATTGTACAATATTAAAAAAACAAAAAAATAACCCAAAAAAACAAGTTTTCCGCAAATATAAACAAAACTTTGTTTTGTTCTGGAGACAAACATTTTATCCATTTACTTGTTTTCTTATGACTAAAGCAAGAATTGAACATTAGCACTAATCAGACTTCAAAAAGTAAAGAATGACATGACAGTGATGTAATGTTTAATGAATATTATCACATTCCTTATTGCCCTATCAAACTGGTGCTAAAGCATTAAAAACAGAAATTGAATTATTAATTTTTTTTAAGTGCAGCATTCATTGCAGGTTATTTTTCTGTTAAATGACCCTTAAAGTACATCTCATCTTCAGAGCCAAAAATGAAGCAAGTGACTGTCTCTTCAGAACACTGCTCAGTCTCCGTGTCAACACCACAAAGACATTTAAACTAGAAAATAAACTACACATGACAAACACATGTTATCACCACAGAGATCAACATGAACCTATTCTTAAAATTACAAGTGTTTAAATGTTGTGCTGAAATAAATGTAGAAATGTAACACATTCTGACTCTTATATCATACTAAAGCTTCTACATGATCAGTACAACATGATAAATCATCTAGTCTTGTACGCTTTAAGAGAATGGTACAAGCAAAGATGAAGCATTAATATGAATGTCTCATAACATAACATACTTAATTTTAATCAATGCATAATTTGCAATACATTAAAGTAACATAATAAATATAATAATATTCTGTAATAATATTTTAATTCTGTAATAACCTTTCGGAAGAAAATGGCATGCACCACTATTGGTCCAACAAGACTGCCCTACCCTGACCTTTCAAATTGGGAAGGCTGCGCACACTTTGTTGCAGATCACCTGGTCTACGTGCCATTGCAAAAGCAAACTCGGTTTTGTAAGTGCCAACATCTGCTTATCAAAAATAAACAATAGCCTCTATTGTAGTGACTATTACATTAGCACTGACATAAACTTCTTGCACTTTGTCTTCTTTTAAACATCTCTATTGAATGTTTAGTTTCAATTTAATAGAAGCTGTGTCTCCATAACACAGTGCATTCTATCAACAGAAGCACTGATCACAATCTATAATGTATAAACAAAATGTAGAGTACAAATACCTCTTTTCTCAAGATAACCTCACCCCACGACGTCTGACGAACGACAGAAGTCTCTCGCCTCCCTCCTGTCCCCGTGACGTCACAGCGGATGGTAGGGAGACCCCCTAACTCCTCTATACCCCTCTTGCTGGAGAAGCTGGTGTCGTCAGCGGCGGCAGTGGCGAATTCGTATGTCGAATATTTGAATGGTCACAGTTAGTTGGATCTAATGATCTCGGGCCAAAAAAGCTGCTGGATGATTAGATCCCTTATAATTCCCTTGGTTAATAAATAATTATTATATTTACACTTCTAATTTCCTTGGATGATTTTCTTTAACATTTTATACAGAGAATATAATATAGAACGTTGGTAGTTGTAATTACTGTATGTGAAGAAATAATTGGAAATCATTGGAGAGAACATTGTTCTTAGCATTGTCATCCACGAATGGAAAGTTGTTAGCAGAAGATAGTTTGGGAGTGGAAAGCGAGAAGGTTATAACTATTTTGTAGATTTATTATGACTAAAAATTAAATGTTGCGAATTGTGCTACTTGACTACACGTTAATCTTCCATTTGCAATAATTCATACCTGTTGATGTATTTTAGAACAAGTACTATGAATTTCAGTGCATTACTTTGTTTATTTAAAATTTATAATGCAAATCCGTATTTGTATTTCCTTTGAACAACTAATTTTGAAAATGTTTTATGAAGATGCTCATTAAATATATAGAAACTAAAATGAATCTTGCTTTTAGGGAAGAGTTTTATCTTCAATTAGCACGTGAACCAATAAGTTAGTAGCAAGAGCCAACTAATTAAATAACACCAACAAATTAACTTTTAATCCTCACTTTAATTAAATGTTCTTAAAATGAACGGGATTTCTTCACAAATATGACGTTTTATGAAACACTAATTTAGATCTGAGTTAAAGGGCAAAATACATAGGAAATAAAGATAATAAATTACAGATGTAAAACAGTCTTTTGGTTATTCATCGACGAGAGAGAAGTTCACAAGACTTGCGAGGAATCCCAAAGGCATACATTTTAATGCTTGGTCGAGAAGTAATCTTTATTTGCTCCCTTAAAAAAAAAGAGGTTATTTATTTCTTCCCATATTTTCAACCCTCGGAAGAAGGCGACCAACATAAATCTTCGTTACGTCTCTCGCGAAGAGAATTAAAGACTCAGAAGATGGGAAAACTTCCGAAAGCTGTCTTTCGAAGTCCCATCAACAGAGTCGCAGGAACAAAGCAAAATGACGGGCTGATCTAAGAAGAACAAGACTTCATGCTTGTTCAACCATAACTTTCGCAATTTAATTATTAATTATTATTATTTATTATTGAATTATTAAATTATTATTAATAATTATTAATTATTATTGAATTATTGAATTATATTGAATTAAATTATTATTTGCTGCTTGAAGGGCATATTAAACCGACCGTACCAACGTAATTTTATTTTCTTCTGATAATGATATCCACCAATATGTTAATAAATAATGAATCGATGCAAGATTTCAACTGTGCAAAGAGCAACCCTACTGATCACCTTTTTCTTAATTTCTTATCATAAGATCTTATTATTTTTTTTCTTTCTTTGAAAATTAATATTCACTGGAGAATTTCAACTTATGTTCAGGCTCCGCGAATTTCAAATGGGGCTTTGAATTTTTGCGACTATTTTATAGCTCAAACTAATTTATAGAAATTTTGTCAGAAGTGGGTTCCTTTTAAGTAACTTGCCTAAATATAAAAATAAGCGCTTGGCAAGTCCGAATTTCAATTAAACTTTATAATATTTCTTATTAACACATTTTTAAAACCTCACGTATACCACGTTCAACCTAGAGTTGTTTTTATTAATTCAAACGTTTTTGTTAGCATTTTAAACAGGTTTATGTTGAATTTTAAAACATTAGGAGTTTTGCATTTGTCAATTTTCACTGTGTCAATTTTCTACAAATAGTAAGTTTTTTCCAAATTTGGCCTCTTTTAAACGTTTTGAACGGAACATTGTAAATGTATGAAACAGGTACCTACATTTTTCGTCAAATCCTTAGAATTTTCGAATATTACACGCAATGCACATGACCTTTTATCTTGATAGAGCTAATTTGAAAACATTATATTTCTAGTTACACCAAATTGATTGAAAATCTAAAAATTAAAATTAAAATATAAAAATGTAGAAAGAGTTTCTAACTATAAAAATGCATGTAAAATTTTAAAAAAGTCATTTACAACATACATTTCGTCTGGATTTAGTAATGAATTTATTTATTCAAAAATGATCCATGGAAAATAATTTCAAAATCAAAACCTTGGTTTACTAGAAATTATTTTTTTAATATTAAGTGCATTTTCATACTTCGAAAATACGAAAATTCATTGTAATATTAAAAAGAAGGTAATTATTTAAGTGTGTTCTACACATTTTCAAAATAGTTTCCATTTGTTCAATGACTTCATATGTTACAGTCAGTCAAAATCAAACGTGCCTTTCAATTTTCATTTTAATATCATGATATTTGTGAAGTCTTTGAACACGCCATGAAAATATTTTTTATTCGGTTGGAACAAGAGGGTCATTTAAATAATTTCGTCTTATTTATTTTAATTGTTTAATGATTAAATGGAACTCTATAGTTTGGTATTTGATGTTTTAGCCAAATTTTTGATATGCAGCCACAAGAATAGTGTTCAATTTTCCGACAAAATCTGTAGTTTGCGATCAGTACCATATCTTATATTTTATTTGGATGTTACATGTTCTGTTTACAGAAGTATTATTGATCACAACTGGATAAGTAATTACTATTAATTTTGTAAAAGAGACAACTTTAACTAATTTTGCGATCCCACTTTTCCGGCAACCGTTGCATCACAAACAAAAATTTGCACATCTACCAAATTTACAATAACGACGAAAAACAAAGTTTAACCAAAATATATCAATAGCAAAAAAACAGCTTTGAACGAAAATTATAATACGTAAGAGAAACATCATTTTCCATAGCTTTATCCGATCACATCAGCGACAAATGTCGACAAAAAACCATCCACAAGAAGAATGGCTTACAAAGGAACCCTAATATAAAAATAATCAATTAACATCGCTTTTGAACTGCGTCATTCCGAAAGATGTAAAGAGGATGCGCCGGACCTAAAAGCACAGAGTAAACGAGACAAAAACAAAGTGCGCAAAAAAAATCTCTCCACAATGAATCAAACAACGCGGTCGCACACTGTTACAGGGACAGAGAGAATATATATATCGACGGCCCAAACCCGGGTTGTGCACCGACCATCCATCATTCGATCGCGGTCGCGTTTTCACCTGCAGAAACAATGAACGCTCACCGCACCACCGTCACATCGGATCACTGGGCTGGATCAGGGCTGTCCAGAGCTCTCAAATGCAGATGCGTCTACACTGTTCATCCGCTAATAAATCATGGTAGAAGCTCAGGGAATTGGCGACATCGTGTAAATACATAACATTTCTTTCATCCCTAGCATCTTATTCATTGGTATCTTTTCGATATAGCACTGACGAGACCATCTATTAGGCATGTTTCTTAAAGATCATCACGTCCAGTGATGAGACTTTGATGAGAGAAAAAATATTTTTTTATATTTTTTTAAATGAATCGAATTGGCAAATTCTGGTTAATTCTGTTATTTGCGAGAATGAAAATTGTTGGGGATATTATACACCTGACAGCCGGTTACTCTTTCTATCCCGATGGGAGGCGTATTTGACCACATACTAGACACCAATACACTTGCGGACTCCTCTGATCTGGGATCAGCAAAACGCGAGGCCCTCTGCGACAATGTATACACGAGAGACAAGGGACAAATAACCATACGCAAGGCGGGACTCGAACACGTGACCCGTCGCACTGAAGTGCTGTGTCGGTACACGCTCTTAACCATCTCAGTCATCCGGAGGAACAGGAGAATGATAATTTAATTTTCCAAAAAGGAGTGTTTTCAATTCGGTCAATTGAGGTAAATAAACGAAGGCCCTGTACCTGCACCATACGCTGTTGAGCAGAACGCTGAGACGTGATATGCAACGGTAATGGGCAAGAGACTTGGGCGGAATTCATAATGCGCAATTTAAAATTCATTGAAATTTGTTATTAGAAGTAAGTGTCTAAGAGAAAGTCAAGGGTTATTTTCATTATCTTAGGTAGTTACAAATCCCTGAGTGAAGAGATTAGACAGATGAAACAAATCTGTCCAAATATACGAAACACTGAACATTATAGATGCCAAGGTTCATTTACAGATTGTTATTTTAGGACACTCGAACTGTCACGGTAATTTGCCCCTTAGAATGGAATGAAATGGTATGATATGAAAAGGGGGAACAACATGAGGGGACCAGGAGCGGTAGCTCAGTGCAACAACTGATGTCACTGCAGCGCCTCTGACCGGGAGGTCCTAGATTCGAGTCCCTACGGCGGTGGGATTTTCGACACTAGGTTTTCAGCTAGGTCGAATTCAGTCGCTGTCTAGAGGAGAATTCTAGAGGCCGGCTGCTCTGATCGGTAGTTTTCCGTGGTTTCTACAATCAACACCAAGCGAATGCCGGAGCAGTACCTCAACAAACACACCGCGGACCGCACGCGATCTTTCCTTCCTCTTCCTTGTTATATTCTCTCCCCTTACACACACACTTACACTAACATGCACTACACTACCACACATTCCGGGAGACCGGTCGAAAGCTTAGAGCTTGTTCCGGCTGGGGCGGTGCCCCGCTAGTGGGAGAGTCCTGGTTAGGGTGCAACCCCTAACCTACGAGCCGACGGTAGGTCAGCGGGGGAAGATCACCGCCGTCTTCCGAAAGAAAAACACGCACTACACTTAAGGAACTAATGACCAAAGCAGTTGACGCGCCCGAAACACAAAAATCAATCAATCAAAAACATGAGGGAACTCATCTGCAGGATAAGACGACATATAGCATTGAAGTCATATTGAACACTATTACTTCTTGTGATATTTGTATTGGGTGTGGGATCCGTAAAACAATAACGTTTCAATCAGTCTTCACCTACCTCTCACTGTCCTGTCAATTTTCTCATCAAGTTTCAACATCACTCCAAAATGACCACTCTAAACTACAATAAAACGTTTTCCATTTTCCTCTTTTGTGGTATTATCACAAAATTTCTCGATTTTGGTTTTTGGGACGTCTTTATTTTGTCACTTAATTGAAAAAAATTCCATCTCAAAATTCCAGTTTTGTTCTTATCAATCAGTTTTAATTTATTTAATTAAATGATTTAGAAATCGAACATTTTCCTACATAAATGGTTGTAGTATTTTTGCAAGCATAAAAATGCTCATACTTTATATTATGCTTTCATTTTATAATTAGATAATTTGACCAAATATTATTAAAACGACGGCATTCTGACGAATTTAATTATATTCAGTTATTCTTTATTTGCACAAATTACACGAAATATCAAAAATGTATAATGTGTAAAACTTGCAATCGTCACAATTGTTTATATTGACAGTACATTTGATGAATATATCAAATACTTTCATAATGAGAGAAAACTAGTTTTAATGAGGTTTTACAATGTTGGGGAAAAAATTCAAAATTTATTGGTAAGAATAAAACAAACATGTAACTTGCGTTTCATAAGAATCATCTTATTTGTCTATTTCTTATTTGTCTTTTGTCTATATCTTATTTGTTTATTCTTATCATGAATATTTGTAACCATATTGATCCGACGAAAGAAACTATAAATTTCACGTATGGGTCATTTTAAATATTTTGATATTACGTTTTGTCTCAATTCATTACGATTCTTGATTTATGCAGTACGAAAAAGTAAGTACTTGACTTCCATTCTAATTGTTTCTCAGTGAAAAACAATGTTAATTAAATCCATTAAAACTTCTCTTCCGCTAATGAATTGCCCAATTGTGCTGAATCTACCTTTATTACCATTCACGAAACGGCGTTCGTCAAGATTATTTACAATTAGCGCCAACTGAGAATTTACGGCATTTGTTTGCTCGCAAAAATATTTCAACTACACGTTTTTCGCCCCTCCCCCCCTTCAACCAACCAGCCAACCACGTGGAATGAGCTCGTCGACCCGAATACCGCGCAGCGTGGCAAAGGCCGCGCAGAGTTGCCAACCCCCACACACTCACACACGAACCCGCATTCCCTTCAGCACGTCGCGGCGTGTTTGGCGTACCCACAGCAGACGAGCAACAACAGCACGCTACGGACGCCGGCAACAATCAATTTTTACCTCCCCTTCACCCTGCATGCGTTCACACGAGTTAATTAGAATTAATAATATATTCCGTAGGAGCGAGAGAGAGAAAGGGACGAGAGAGCTGAGGCCACGTAATTGTAAAACGTTTCGCTGCCAGTCCGCCAGAGTCCGCCTCAGTCGCCGACAAAACCGCGCTCTAGCGTCCGCAAAACAATAGAGAAGCGGCTCATTGTTGGACTACGGAGTGACGCGATTTCGCGAAGACCCGTTCAACTGAGCTTCGGCTTGTCAGTGGTTCAGACCGCGAGTTAACATTTCAATGTCAGCTTTGAATGCTAGTAAGGACTGGTTTTGTTTCTATGCGCTCTTCTTTTTTTTCGTTCGGCGTTTTAAGCCGAGAGCTTATATCCATTGTTCCAACGTGCAGAGCTAATTTGAGTTTCGTGTTGTTTTAAAAAGGATGGGTTAAAGGGGGTGAATTGTTGGGACTCCGTGCAAGTTTACGAGTTATTTATGCCTGTGAAGTAGAGTGCGGCGCGATATGGTCTGTATAGTTTAATGAGAGTGCGTGTGTGAATACGGCTCCAGTTCTGAAATACGTGCTTGCACTTTATGGGCAAATGAAACTCAAAACAGTGTATGCATTGTAAATTTACGGTGAGTGTTACTACACGATAAAGTAAAACAAGGAGAAATGTCGTGGAGAATGTAGCACGCTATTCAGGAATTATAAATTTTCTCTCCGTGGAAAATCCACCTGTGGTGACAAATCTTGAATGTTTTCTTGGAAGAACTAGACTTGCGTGTTCTTTATATTCAAAAGACTAAGGATATTCTCTTAGAAAGATGTTTCAGCTTTTTACGCAACCAACTTTCGTGAATTTTGTTTCAAATTAAGGATAGTGGAGAGAAGATAAGATATTACTTGCTATTAATAGCGGTTTTATAGTATAAGTTCTAAATTTCAATAATACCTTTCAATTAAGAAAATGAATATGCCATCTTTGCATCATTACGTCCTTGCAATACATGTATACAAGTAACTAATGTAGCATGACTACGCGCACGTTTTCTTATGCTCTGCTTTTCCTAATTGGGATAGGAGTAGTGCCGGGGGGTATGGGTTACTATTTTGATAGCAATGCTAAAAAACAAATCTGTAATTTGTTCACCTATGCAAATTAATTTTCTAAAACTCGGGGAAAAAATATGGTTTTTAAATGTTGGCAACCTCCCTTTGTTGGTATTTTTATTCATCACTCCACTATATGTGGTTAGTGCTGCAGAAAATCGATTTCGAGATTTCATCGGAAATACACGTTTTGGTGTCCCCTGATACCGAAAAGGGTTCGTTTTTTGTTTCAAAACGTCCGTCCGTCTTTCTGCCGGTCTGCCAGTCTGTTCATCTACGAACATCACTAGATCCTAAACCATAGTAGGAGTTTTATGAAAATGGATCGGTCTATTGGGTTTGACTCAAAGTTTTGCAATTTTGAAAAATATTGTTTTACATTTGGGGATATTTTTCATGAAACTCAAGAGACATTATCAAAATTTTCTCAAAAATGGCTCAACAATTTTTTCTTTAATATTTTTGAAAGAATAGAGTGAAGTACACATAAGAATGGCATAGGTCCGATTTTCACTATTAAAAGTAATTTTTCGAAAATCCCAAAAGATTGAAAGTTTTTCGGCGTCTTCCTACAACTACAAAATTGAAGGTAGAGATTTTTTCCTTCAAATGAAATTTGACCACTAAAGTTCTTTTATTTGGGTCATGTACACTTTTTGAAAGGAGTTTTCGAGAATACTGCGTGCAATATGTGCAATATTAAATAATAACAAAAAACTTCCTCAAAAACTACTTGAAATGTTTTCTTTAAAAGTTTGATAGGGATAATGGTAAATGTACTCTAATTATACTGCTCTACGGTTTTTTTTTTCAAAAATAACAAAAATTGAATTTCTTTGACTTGTCTCTCACGTAGAAAATATTTACAACGCGACAAGCGACGATTTGTTCACACATTATTGCATTTATGAGTTTCTGTACTTCAAATAATATCATTTCTGTGACGAACTCAAAATTCTGCATTTTCAGAAATGCTCAAACGCTATTTTCTCAAAAATAGCTTCAATTTGTTTTTAAACTTTTTAAAGGATAGTGCTAATTTCTCTGTTTAATATGAAACTAGTGAAAACCCGTCAAAATTTGACGGTGAGATCTGAGATAAATGTAAAATACTGTTCCCAGATTAATGTTCATAATATGTTGTATTGTTTGAATCTTCAGGGTGTAACAAAAATATTCTGTGATTTGGAGTTCCGAAAATTTTGAACACGTATGGCCCATGACCAGGTGGCAATGCAATATCGGCACCAAATGACACAAAAGAAAGAGCACTTTTGTACTGACGGATATTATATCTAAAGTTTTTTGATGTGTCATAATCTCTTATAAACAACTGTTTGATTTCTTCTGGCATATTGCTGGAATGTAAACTTATTTTCGCATTTTAGCAACACAGAATAACTCTCACGTGGGAAGTACAAAGTAGAACAAAACAGACATTTCATAGATAATGACCCAACAGAAAACGAAATGACCTCACTATCACGACACATACGCTGACTTTCTCTTTCCCTGCTCCCAGTCAATGTCCTACGCATGGTGGAAATATTAGTGTTATTTCCACCATGGTCCTACGTTTGCGTCTTTTGGGGCGCGTGGGCAACGATTCGGAATTCGACATAAACTGTGAACAACTTCACTACTTCAGTACCACCGAACAAAACCCACTACTGTCCGAATGTTCTCTACAAAATACACTACAAAAGGAAATACATGCAAACTGTCATCACCACAATGCAATTATTACACTGAAACAAAACCTTGACGAATATTGAACAAATCTCAACAATCAAAACAAAACATCAAGCAGCGCCACCATGAAGCGGCGGAGACTCATCTGTATTTCAATTTTAAAACAGCCACCCTTTGGAGGAAAACAATTGACTATTGATAAGCGTACTATTAAAGAATGATTGAATTAATTAATTTACACCGTAAATGTTGATGAATCAACACAAACAATATCTGATAACACATCTAGGGATCACATTCTTTCATTTAAAGAAAAAATACTACAATCGGTTCAGTAGAAGCTCTGAACGAAGCCATGTCAGAATACCTTATTTTTTTAAATATATAGATAAAATTCATGTTGGCGTTTTCTTTTGTTTTTTTCCTTTTCAAAAATTACACAAATGAATTTATTTTAAATATCTCTCACGCCATTAATGTGCACATTTCTAGCAATTCGTAAACATTAAGTCATTAATGAGTGAAAATGCTTCAAATTGTTTCCAATGACTTTTTTGAGAACTCAAATGTTCTTTGTGAAAAAGAACTTCAAAATTCGTATTTACACTAACGTTGAAACTTCATTTTCTTAAAAAGACTCAAAACGTTTCAACGAAAATTTCCGTACAAGACGAGGTTTTACTCTTCTATAATAGTCATAATTCTTAATGTAATATTTAGGTTCTACCATGAAAAAAAAACAACAAAAAAATGTGAGAAAACTGAAAAGAACATACTTTGGGCGGCGATAGTATGTGGCAAGAGTATGGTGGCAAGAGTATGTGGTAACACCGGAGAGCTAGCCTATACCAAAGAAATAAGAAACCTAACACGTAAAAATGTCTGTGCCATTCTGTAGCACAACTAGTTTAGTTTTGAAAACGAAACCAATATTTACTACTCAGACGTGACAAACTTTGTTCTTCAGGACATTCAGATGTTTTGACAAACACGGTTTATCAAATCTCTTACTTTGAACTATTAAAATACAATGTTAGCCAATAAAAACTAAAAAGTTTATTTACTTTTTCACATAAAAAATAATTTCTTATTTAAATATACTTTGCTTTCCATTCCAGTTCATTGAGCTGAGCGATCGATTTAATAATGTTGATACATTTCTATTGAAAATTGAAATGAAATCTACTTCTTTTAAAATTACTGCAATGCGAGTTATGTCCATAGTGGAAACACCGTTAAATTATAGAGACAATAAAATGCAAACTGGTGTTTCATACGCAAAATTATTCACAAAATTACCCATTTTGATCAACAAGAGCGAGATCGCCAAAGGTCAATGCTCAGTCATAAAAACACATACAATCATTATTGTCTGACTGCCATTTATTCATTTGAATTATTTACCTCCAATAGATACTAAATATTTTCAATTGTGTATTTATCATTCAATAATTTGCAGAATGTATCCTTTCATGAGTTCATTTAGAAAGCGAAAATAAATCCAGGAAAATTGTTTATCAATATTTTGTAATTTGAACTTGTAGTTAGACTCTTTGTGAAGCGCTGGATTCTGATAAAAATTTGATAGTTTCCACAACGCTTTACCTCCCTAGCCGAGGCCAACAGACCCATACCGGCTATTACCTGCGCAGTCGCGTTTGACCGTAGCGACACTTGGAGTTGATAACACAGACAAAACTGCTCATAACGGAAGAGCTCGGGACCGATTGAAATGAGAAACAACCCTGGTGTCCGATTAAACACCCACACTTTCGCAAGGCTCGTGTCCATCGCCAGATATTATTATTTATTATCCCCATCTCGATCAGGTTTTTCGTCCAGTTTCCCTGATTCCTTGAGCAAATGCTGAGATGGCCCCTTGTTTTGCTTCTGGACATAATTGTAAATTCATTATCTGTGCACGTCTTCTAAAAATAATTGGGAAATATAGTTATTCAAATTATCGTTTCCATGTTGTTGCGGCAGGAAGTATTATTCCTTGACGAAGGACATCATGGATAAGTGTATTGCTTATTTATCCTTGAGAATAGATTGTATTACATGAGAGTTTTTTTTAATTTTCAAAATTCAAGTAGTATATGACTTAGTGTAGGGATCACAGAATTTTGAAAATGTGCACACAATTCACTTCTCCCCATAGCACGTCCTACGTAGTTTCAACTGTTTTTTGACGTTAAATAAATAAATAAATAAATAAATAAATAAAAAATAAATACATAAATAAATAAATAAATAAATATTGGGCTATTTGCCAGAGAGATTATTTCCAAACAAAAGGCCAATGTGGAAGATATGTAAGATGGGTTACCCGTGGTACATACTGAGTTAATGTCTGTCCTGTACTTAAGGAAAGGCTAGACGTTTGACCTGAACAATGCACCTGAAAACTACAAGGGCAGTTCGGATGAGTCACCATGAGATGACTATGTTCGGATGAGAAAATCGGCATGTGTTTGTGTATGGATTATCATAGCATGACGAACCACTATGGTTAGTAGCAGGCCCGGCAGCCAATGAAGACCAGAAGGTGGAGATGATAACCGTGCAGCCAAGCAGCTGAGACAATGGGGAGCAGAGAAGAGGCCGCCCCGAACACCCGCACCCTAAAATGACTCCACCTCAAATTCGACACTGTACATATGAAAATGGGCATGAAGTTGAGCATTAACACATCATATAAACAAAATATTTTATGCACTCAGAAATAGATAAACGTGAGCTATTAGTTACAGATGTAACAACCAAATACTTAAATATCTCATAATCAAGTAGAAAGTAAAAGATAGGAAAATTTATTGACTTAGCGTATATGTACTGCAGCTTGAGAGGCTGGTTACGGGTCGGGATGGCAAAAAAATATAGATGTTTTTGATATATCAGTTTTTCATCAGAAACATCAATAGATTAACATCGATATTTTGCTTTCGATCTTTTCTTCACATCGATATTTTGTTGCAAAAACATCGATGTTTTTTAAATTTCAATTAATTTTTTTAATAAAAGGGTTTGAATGTATGCCATCGTTTGAATGTATGGCTCGTGTTATGAATGTATGTTATTGCAAGACGTATCACTACCTGAATTGACAGGATATCAAAACACGATGTTATTTATTGTTAATTTTATATTTTACATTCGATAATAATTTGTACATACTGCTAACATGCTGGTAACCAAACAATAAAATATATCCCTTTAACGTACTGTAATTAAAATGTACAGGAAAATAGCATGTTTATTAGTGTTTAATTAAAACATCGATGTTTTGAACATCGATTTTTTCAATTGATTGATTGATTGATTTTTTCGTGTTTCCGGGCGCGTCAACTGCTTTGGTCATTAGTCCTGTTAGTGTAGTGCATGTTTTTCTCGGTAGATGGCGGTGAACTTCCCACGCTGGATGGGGAGATCCGGCGCCAACCTACCGTCGGCTAGAGCGGTTTCCCCCTAAGTAAAATAAGGCATCTCGCCAAGTAAAATAAGGCATTAACTAACTAAGACTCTCCCACCAGCGGGGCACTGCCCCAGCCGGGACAAGCTCTAAGCTCCCGACCGGTCTCCCGGAATATGTGGGTGTGTAGTGCATGTTAGTGTGTGTGTGTGTGTGTGTGTGTGTGTAAGGGGGAGGATAGGACAAGGACGAGGAAGGACAGATCGCGCGCGGTCCGTGGCCCATTTGTTAGGGTACTGCTCCAGCATTCGCCTGGTGTTGTTCGAAGAAACCACGGAAAACTACCGATCAGAACAGCCGGACGCAAGAATTCTCCTCCAGACAGCGACTGAATTCGACCTAGCTGAAAAGGTAATGTCGAAAATCCTGCCGCCGTCAGGACTCGAACCTAGGCCCTACCGGTCAGAGGCGCTGCAGTGGCATCAGTTGATGCACTGAGCTACCGCTACCGGTGATTTTTTCAACATCGATGTTTTCTCGTCTATGTTTTCATCGACATCGAAAACCCTTTACCAATGTATCGATGTTTTGGTAAAATTGCCAACACTAGATACGAAGCCACCGCCCGGGTGCCGGCGTCTCTTGCCTGCAGCAAAGGACGACTGTCTACTTTGTAAGTCAGATTTGTAAGATCGTAAGATTTGTAAGATTTTGTAAGATTGTTATATCTCGGCATTATTCAATTCAATGATGCGTTATTTTCTGTGGCTAGGCTCAGGCCAAAAGGCCTGCTCTGCCACCTAACCACGCAAATTCCGCTACGTTCCTTTCACTGTCTGGCAGAGGAAGGAGGTGTCACTCGGGCGGTTAAACAGGCGTTTTGAATTTTGCTCAAAGGCGTCATTTAGGCTTGAGGATCTTTTACATGCAGTAATCTACAACAAGGGACAGCCGGATTTACTTCCCCTCTGAAGGCAGGCGTACGAAGGATTTTTTCCGGCCTTAAAAACCCACAGCTTCGATCGGGTTTGATCCCGCGAACTTGGGTATAACAATCCGATACGCTATCCGCAACACCACAGAACCCACTTAGGAGTTTTCCTACCGAAAAAATAAACCGATTTCCGGTGCACCATTACAATACTTTCTATTCTTACGAAGTAAGGCGAGAAAGTGAAAACTAAGAGAACGTATTATGTCCGAGGTGATGGTGGGTAGTTCCGCATGCTACTGTACCCACATCGGCCGAGAAGACCTTGTACCACATGAATACAGAGCCTGATGCATGGCGAGTCCATCCCATGCTACTCAAAGAAATTTTCTCTATTTGTGTTGGCGCGCGTTGGCGGCCCACCCTGTATTTGTGTGACCATGTATGTCATGTTAGCTTGGTTTACAGCATTGGTATGTGTTAAATTTGAAATTTAAGTAACAATCAACTGTGTATTTTCGTGTATTCAAGAACCAAGAGTCACCTGAGAAGCCCAACTGAGAAGATTCTACATCCTTAGGATATAAGCTCTTTTTCTGTAATTAGATTAAGTATGCTAACATAAGGGTAATTTTGTAACATCAATTTTCTCAAAATTGGTAATTTCTAAAAATCAGTGTGTGATCTCATGGCCATGAGAAGGTTCCAAAAGCCTGAGAATTTGTTAATAAGAGCTAATTTTTTGGATCAATAGCTTCTGAGAAAAAATTAGCATCTTATGCAAAACATTTTGTTGTTTTGAAAACAGGTATTTATTAATTGTAAGGAAACTATTGATTTTGGCGGGCTCTACCAACAAAATCTGAAATTTAGAGCAAATTTAGGGTTGAATGCACACCTTGTTTGCCTTTCTAGCTCTAAAATTAGAGTTTTATGGCAAAACAAAATATTATTGGTGTGAATCCCTGCATCACTGGTAGATGCCGCCACCTGGGTCTCAGTGCCTTACAGGTTGCCTAACCGTGCAGGCGCAAAGGTGTAAACGCCTTGGCCAAAGAACTTTGTGCCAAACTTTGTATATCGATATTTCCCCGCTACCCCCCCCCCCCTACACTACTGAGTCACTACCCCTTTACAAGTTAGTATAAAAGACGTGCGCTCTACGCGCACAGTGCCTTTTCGCCAAAACCTTTTAAACCTTTTGTTGAAACTCTGACTGAGATTGTTTTAGTTTTCCGCCATTGTGGCAATTCTACTCTCTTTTAAATTATTACTACCTGGATTTGCTTTTATAATTGGCATCAACGATATCGTATTCCCAGCTTGCCTATTGCAAGCACGTATTGCTTCTACCATTTATGATATTTTTATGCGAAAGGCCCGGCTCTGGCAGAGTCGTTATTGGTTTTATTGTAAATATGTATGAGTGCTAGTTTAGAGTTTTAGGTATGAGTGGTATATGACATGAAATTGGATCTTGTATATGAAGTGTTATGGTTTATGTTATGTTAGTAATGTTATGAAGCAAGTGTATTCTGTTTGTTGTTGTTCTCTCGTATTTGCAGCAGGGATGTATGCTGGTCTCCGATTGTTGAGGAGGTCCAGGTTTGATACTGTTCATTATATTGTGATTATTAATGTTTCAGTTTACGTGCTCCAGTCGTGAGTAAGACGGCGCTCGGCCGCATTCGTCAATTGGGAGCTTTGTTTACAACGACAGCTGGGCCCGTACAGCACAAGGCTGTGGCCCATTGTTGCTGAGTTGATTTCCGCCCCGTGAGCGATTTCCTTGTCGCTCGGGCAAGAGGCTGATTGGAGTCTGGCACCGAGGCGCCGACGTGGAAAGGCCACCGGCGTTCACTAGGGCCATGACCGCCCGGTCTTTATCAGGAATACTCATGCTTCATGCTTAAAATTGTTAAAAGTTGGTAATGGTAAAAGATCCAATTTCATGTACCTAATAACAATGCACTCATACTAGTTTGTCACTGAAGGGTATGGTTCCTAATTGTAATTCTACTTATCATTGTGTTTTTGTATTGAAGGATGACCTGGTAGGCTTCCTTTCCAAATTTGTTTGTTGTATATTCGGTTTCCTCGCCCTAAAGTGGGCATTGGAGAGGAAAACACGAAATATCGTAATTCTGCATTGGTTCAGACGCATAAATTGATGCGTCTTTTCCTTTTGGTTTTTGTATTCACTGTTTGTGTATAGAGGCGACATTCGCCTGTCAATTTTGTAATCATTTTGTAGTTCTGCTTTGTCTTTTTTGCAATATTGTTACCTTTTTCAGCAAGAAAGACTATTGTTTGTAAAGTTTTTATTTGCAATAAATTTGTGTTCCTGGTTATTTCGATTGTTATATCTTCATTTCTGAGATCCTGTAAATTATAGATCCTGTTTATTTAAAAGCCTGGTGCGTCATTTCGAATAATTTCGAACGTGACGACAATCTTCTCGAATTCGATGGCTAGGAGTTCTCTGTGTTAGCTCTGAATAACATTTCATTTGGTAAACGCATGGTCACCTCGCTTCTTAGTGAGAATATAGTTAAAACTTAATTTTGTGCTGCTTTCAGCAGCTGGCGACCGTATTAGTATTTTTATATTTTGCCTATTCACGGATTTAGCCACCTTTCAAATATAACAGTATGTATAGTGTTAGTGTTTGTACTATATTAAAAGTGGAACCTTTAAGATCTCTGACCAAGATTAATGAAACCTAAGAGCAAAATGCAATGTTTGTAATAAAGAGTTTCCTCCTTGTGTCGTTTTCCAGACAGAGACTGATGTAACCAGCGATGACAAGGAGAACTAGTAGGTATGTATATGTAGGTTGTGGTAGGTTTTAAGTTTAGTTTGCTCCTTCTGCAATTGTACGTGAGTAAACATTATAAAATGAATAATAGTTCATTTTTTTATCCCTGTCCGCAGACAAAGAACTCCTACCATCGTCTACCTAGTTCTAAGCAGAACGATTGAAGGGACGTGAGTGAAAGTTTATTTCAGAACTTCCATTTCCTTTATCCTTGCCTGACTTTTCCCCTTTCCTTTGCCTTTTTCTTACCTTTTATTGTCCAATACATTGTCACTTCTCCTTCAGGTCTGTGAGAAGTAAAGTATTTTGTAATATTGCCGAAAATGATAAAAAAATAAATCTTGAAAATTCATTAAAACGGGAATCTGTTTTATGGTATTTCATTTACAACCCTTAGAAAATTAGAATACTCACGCTAAAAATTGACGACGTGTCCATAATTAAACATAACACTCTTTTGTAATTCATAAATATCTTATACATATTTCATAAATACATTAAGTTAAAAGAATATTGAATCTCCCAAAATTGCAATATTTTTGCAACTACGAAGCATCCGTTGGGAATGATCCGAAGTAAAGAAATACCGGAATCTCAGGATAAAAGACAGATTTAGGGGTAATGGATGTTGCTGTGGAGTTCAAGAAAGATAATCCCATTAATGTCAAGTCACAAAAAGGTTATAACGGAGAAATAAAATGTCTTTTTATGAACCTCCCTGGAGGTTGAAAGCATCATCCGTTTTGGAATTGCGTCATCTCATCTCTGTCCCTATGCATAAAACTGCGTCTTGTAGACGACATTAAGGAGACAATTCTATTGTACGTGAGCAAATGTTAAATTATACGAAAAATTACATTTTTGTAGCTTGTTTTACTGTAAATCCTATTTTTAATTTTGTTCAAAGATGTTTCATGGTAAAATCTGTAGAACTATTTGAAAATGAATATGAAAAAATAACTTAATATTTCGCTTTTATAAAATAAACAATATGTTTTATTAAAATTATGGTAGTGTTCCCTATTCTACAGATTTTTAGTTCTCAACACTATTTTAAAACCAAAAAGACACACGAATAATCTGCCCAGAGGAAATCACGCAAAATTTGCATTGTTTAGTATTTTAAGAAGAAAGTTGATCAGTGTCCCGAGAACAGAACACCTCATCTTTCTGATAATGAATCACAAAATTCCTCCTCTCAACTGACAATACTCGATCGTTGACGGTTAATGAGGTTTTGCTCGTAGTAACGACATTAGAAATACACAACTTTAAAAGCAGTGTAAATACAAACAGGTTATAATTCGTTAGCACAAAGAAAATTATTTATGACGAGATTGACGTAAAGATTTCAATAGCACACCACGCTACTAATTGTAAGGAACTTATTGGCCGATAGGAACCTATGCACGATATATACTCTCAATCTTTCCGAAATTTTAAGTTTAATAAATCGTTTCATAAGAATTTACTTTCCGGGGCATACCCATCATCTACGTAAATCTGTTGCGGGGCATCAAGGGGTTTAAACATTCCTATTCTTATTTGAGAGTTACCTTTTTTTATTCATTTCTTGGCCGAACCATCAAAGTTTAAATTGAATGTAAAGAATACTGATAGAAACCGAAATTAATCACTTCTTTCTCATAAATGTTTTGTCTCAACAAATAAATGGTGAATTGAACCTTGGGATGAAACAAAAAAATACATAACAGTAAGACTATTGTAAGGCTACTTATTTCAACAACTTACGTGAGGCTTTTCTAACAATATAGTTATTATTGCAGTTTGAATACATTATTTTAATGTATATTCAGTTTAAAACACATCAAAATCTGTGATTGTGTTCATTCATCATTTACTTAAAATTAATTTTTGCCTAAGTGAAATGAAAAAAAAAACAATTATTCACATTAATAAAATTTTCCAGAATACTTTTCTGTACTACATTTGCAACATTCAATTTTTATATCATAGCATATTAGAGTGATATATTATTTTTCCGATTCACTGCAAATTGTTAATTGGGTCTCACAGGGTTCGATTTTAGGGCCCTTTCTCTTTCTACTCCTACAAAACATATAACCTCGTCGCATCGATTCGAAATGGCAAGACAGTTCTCTTTTCTCATGCTTAGATTATTCTTTGGAATAAAGCGGTGAATAACCCAATACATGTTTCAAATTGGTTCAGTAATAAGGAATTAACAGCAAACGAAGGGAAAACTGTTTCAATGGAGTTTTCCATTTCAAATAAATAATTGTACTCCCTATTGAACGTGAACGATGTGCCATTGTTTGATGTTAAGATAACCAAATATTTGGGCCACTCAATTCAGTCAACTTGAAATTAAATGTCCATTTAAAATATCTGTACATGAAATAATGATTGCAGTGTATTGTGATAAGGTAAGAACCCTGGGTTCAGTTGAATGATAAAATCGGCATCCAGTGTTAAGAATAATGACATTGCGTGCAAATTCGAAGCGAAAGCATACGCTTTGTTAGGACAACCGATCAACAAAATGTAATATTCCATGCTTGATGTCATAGCGCTGTCACAGTGATGGACACGGTCCCGAACACATTATATGCAAAAGGTGTACAAAGGGCATTGAAAGTCGTGATCTTCTGGAAGGACACAAGGAGTCACTCTCTAAAAAAAATATTGAAGCGAACACACGCAAGAGGTTGGTGAGGTGCCAATGGATTTTCAGCATAGGCTGGGTAATATTCGAATGATAGTGAGGCGGGAATTTATGATTAGTTTCAGGTTTGAGAGCTTGATATTATTTAAATTGTAGTGTTAAATTGTAATTGAAAATTATATTAATGTAGTAGTTAAAATTTTGAATTAAAATAGACTCCGTGTTTCGAGGATATATGTATTACGGTACCTCCATAGACGGAATGATTTTCCAATAAGTAGCTGAATATATTCAATCCGGAGTATGTGTTCATACGAAACACGGATAGGGAAAGTCGCGACCACTTATTGATTTTGTGGGAAATATTAAATACTATTAAGAACAAATGGTTGAAAATGTTCTGGAACATTTTTAGTTTATTTTAATGATAGTTAAGAAAGCGAGAATTGGATACCAAGGATTCTGTGAACAACGATCTGCGGGTCAACCGAGAAGCCATCTAACAAGATATTGTAGTAACCACGCTATTCTTGTTCAAGATATTATTTTGAATGTAATAATCATTTATGTTTTAATAAATGTAGTTTGGACTGCCTATAAAAATAAATTATTGGAACTTTTATTAAGAAAAACATAGTAGCAGACAGCCTATGTATCATCAATCGTCAAGTTGTACATAAATGCAGCACTTCTTATTACTGGACGAATGAACACACATTGCCTGTGTGATGCACTTACGGGACAGTGAGAACCACTGAATACAATACCACGTGCCAACTGTAATATATCTACATTATTTATTCATTTTGAGATGGTGGCATCGAGTGAATATTACGTCATTGAAAAATCTGCTGCTATTAGATGCAGCAATGACACACTGCAGTATCACCAGACTGTCACACTCAGTCACTAACAATAATATTTCAGCGTTGGTATTAAAAAGGTTTTGAGATAGAGAAAAAAGAGAGAGAGGAATGAAAGGGAGAGAGAGGGAAATGTAGAATGTAGAGGGGGAATGAGAGAGGGGGAAAGAGTGTGTGTGTGTGTGTGTGTGTGTGTGTGTGTGTGTGAGTGAGAGAGAGAGAGAAAGAGAGAGAGAGAGCAGCAAATTTATTCAGAAACAAAGAATAGAGTTAAGACTAGCATCTAAATTACAAAGAAACAAAACACGAGCCACTGCCGCTTACACATCAAACACGAATAGCTGAATCCAAGGCATCCTATACCTCTCCTTTGTAGGGTGGTTCCGACATGAAAGTTAAATGGCGAAACCAATCCGTCATCTGAAAATGCATTACTTCTTTTTCGCTCTTTAAAATGCTTTAGTAATATACGCCTTAGCGATTTAAATAAATTCGGTAAATATATAACAGACAGTTTTCTTTCTACTCAATTTTATTTTTTAAGATGGATGTTAACTTTTCCTGCAAGCTCGTACATTTTTGTGAAACAAATATACAAAGTTGCATTGTAACTGGAATTTTTTTTTCTAATTTTTATTAGAAAACTATTGCACATCATAAGAGAAAGCAGCAGTATATTTTACGCTTTGTGATGCTCAACCGAACAAAAAATCGACCACTTTCACAACACGAATTATCTCGATTGAAATCGATAATGCCTCGTGAGGTTCATTTTCATTAGGAAAGCACAGTTAACGTCCCAGTTATTAAAACGCTGCCGTTTTTATTTCAGTCGAAGAGCTAATCACTACGTCGATACAAAACAAAGATAACTTCGTAATTATCTGATGGAAACTACCCTCCCAGCTACGAGGGAATTATCAGTTACTCCAAGCGATTAACAATAGAACTTTTTACAGTATTAAAAATTTTTATCTCGAGCGTTTTGTTTTGAATCAATATAATCAGTGAATTATGGAAAAAAAGTAATGGGTAATGTCTCTTGGAAAATAAAGTGTAGGAGTATTTGTACTTTCAAGGAATATATGAATTTTATCGTAAAATAATATCTAGTTGCCTCCCATTTCGGGATTGAAAATAAGATAAAGAATAAGTTTAAATTATTAATTGTGTAAGTTTGAATTATGTATCACTAAATTATATTAATTTACACCAAATATTTTGACCGAACGTTCCTACGCATTGTCGGGACAGTTTCTTATCAATCACATGTTTCTTATCAATCACACGACACGGTTATATTTTTTGGAAAATATCGTGTTCAAATATACTGATACATTAAACACGTCAGATTTGATACTCATAATACTTTAATGTATGTGGAATAAACCCCAACTTTTTATAAATTAAACTTTCTGCCAAAAGATAAAATAGTTGTGGCATTTCACAAACCCCATCTCCTTAAGGTTTAGTGTTTAGAAGTATTTCAGACAAATTCCAAGTATGTTACTTCAGAAGAGAGATAATAATAGAATGTTACACACTTTTTGACTGACGATCTACAATTTTGAATTAACTTAATATTTAAATAAAAAGGAACACCTCTTATAATCACAACGATAACCAACGCTTCATTAGCAGAACGATAACATCAAAGAGTTTCTCATGAAATGAGAAAACCTCCGGGCTCCTACCGTCAGAAACGCCACAATTTCCTACAGCACACAATTAAAACAAACAACTTCTAACAACGGAACTCACTGCATATCTGTCACAATCTAGGAACAAACACAATTACCCCAAAATATAAACCGCATCTCTCATCCGTGAGCAAAACCGCCGGAGACATCTCATTTCAAGACCGCATCCTTCAACGTGGCTGAAAGAAATAAAGAGGAAAGTTCGACGGTGTTGTCGCTTTCATCCGCGTTGCCACACGTTGTGACCAAATTCCGAAAATGTGGCAGAAAATCTCAAAAAGAATGTGAAAACCTCTAATTCAAAAGTCTCAGTGAAAGAGTTTTGGGGAAGCTGATAAGAAATCTGATTCTGAAATTACGTATGCGTTTCTCACATAGTGACCGGATGTGATAAGTCTCGGTAGTAGGATGTAGTTTTAAATCTAACATTATAACCAAAATATAATGTAGGTTACATCTTCCGTGACATGCAAAGTCGAGAAATGAGAAATAAAAAATCATGAAATTTCAATCCAGAGATGAATTTCATTTTATTAGGAAAAACTAAACAAATTCTGTTAAATATTGTCAACGTTTAAGGGTTACATTTTGTTGGCGTATGAAATCGTTAAAGCTACATTGTCATAAAGTATAATTTATTTTACTTTCCACCACCAGAAGTTTGTTTTATTCAAGAATTCACAAAAACCTTCTACGTAAGTCCTGTTTTTTAAGTAGGAGATACCAAGTTGTGCTAAGCATTCACAAAACGCATCAACTTCACTGAAGGCATACACCAACTTAACGCTTTTACAACGCACAGGAGGTACCTGGAAACTACATACTGGCTCAAAAAACTGTGCCAATGATTCCTTTCCCAAAATTAATGTTCGAATTTATCTAGAACCCATATTTAATTTGGGAGTTTTCCTACGTTTTTGTCACTCAAATATTCACATTATCTTTTTGCACAATAGGTAGAAGAACTAGATTTTAGCTTGTGCAAACTAGTTGTGTACCGAATATTCCTTGACCAACGCTAATGGTCGAAATTCCCTCAATATTTTCTTCTATTTTTTACGTCTCTGTCACTATCTACGCATAAAGCTGGTATTATCCGCCCAACCTTTCTTGAACAATGGCTTCGAGAAGTGCAATTAGAGTGAGGGTATTAGTTACAATATAAGTTACTCAGCCACGTAAGTTTATGAAGCAATGCTAACCTCAGGAAAACTCAAAGTCAAACCTGTCTCTGATGCTGCTAGGTCGCCGCTCTAGGTATGCAGAAGTAGGGACACTACGATGTTCCAAAGCATTGTTGAGAAGATACATTAGAATTTTTTTGTTGGTTATTTAAGGTCACATGAACATCTAGGTCACTAGCGGCCACTATTAGAGTTACTGATATGGTAACTATGAAGATGAAACGATATGGTGATGAAGGGGCGAAAGGACGAACACAAGCACAACCATGCCCGAGGCAGTACTCGAACCCGCGACCTTTCGGTGCGAGACCGCAACAATACTACTGCCTTAGTGATCTCGGCAACTGGATCGACTTTAGATTGATTGATTGATTTCTTTCGTGTTTCCGGGTGCGTCAACTGCTTTGGTCGTGAGTCCCGTTAGTGGATGTTCTTTTCTCGGGAGATGGCGGTTTTCTTTCCCCGCTGGATGGCGAGATCCGGCGCTGACCTACCGTCGGCTAGTGGGGTTTCCCCCTAACCAGGACTCCCCCATCAGCGGGCACCGCCCCAGTCTGGACAAGCTCCCGACCGGTCTCCCGGAATGTGTGGTAGTGTAGTGCATGTTAGTGTGTGTGTGTGTGTGTGTGTAAGGGGAGAGGAAGGAAAGATCGCGCGCGGTCCGTTGCCCGTTTGGTAGGGTACTGCTCCGGCATTCGCCTGGTGTTGATAGGAGAAACCACGGAAAACTACCGATCAGAGCAGCCGGCCTCTAGAATTCTCATCCAGACTGCGACTGAATTCGACCTTGCTGAAAAGCTAATGTCGAAAATCCTGTCGCCGTCAGGACTCAAACCTAATCGACTTTAGAATCTTGTTTACTTTTTATAACGCGCATGTTTTCAAAACCCTCTCAAAATTTTTGCATTCACCGTTATTATACGGTCTTATTTCTTCCAGGTGTCTCCTGTGAAGGTTGTGAACTTATCTCAGCCCTCCTTAGATATTCTTACATTGTTTTCGAAAATAAAATCGGCAGCAGTGGCTCAGTGCAGGTACTGATATCACTGCAGTGCCTCTGATCGGAAGATCCTAGGTTCGAGTCCCGACGGATTTTGGACATTAGCTTTTCAGCTGCTGTTTGGAGGAGAATTCTAGCGGTCGGCTGCAAGAAATTGGTAGTTTTCCTTGGTTTTTCCAATCAACACCAGGCAAATGCCGGAGCAGTACCCTAACAAACAGGCCACAGACCGCGCGCGATCCTTCCATCCTCTTCCTTATCTTACCCTCACCCCTTACACACATCTTCACTGACATGCACTACACTACCACACATGCCGGTAGACCGGTCGGGGACTTAGAACTTGTCCCGGTTGGGTCGGTGTTCTGTTGGTGGGAGATGCCTGGTTTGGGGGAAACACCGCTAGCCCACGGTAGGTCGGCGCCGGATGTCGCCATTTAGTGGGGTAGATCATCGCCACCTCCCGATGAAAAATCTACACAACAACTACGGAACTAATGACCTCAGTACTTGACGCGCCCGGAATCACTCACAATCAATGAATCAATCAATCGAAGGGTGCTAGCCTGCAAATGGCTTTTGTTTCGCGCCAACGACGATGTGTTCGGGTCGTATTTATGAAGCTCTGCCAGCGACGCTCTTAGGGCCCTGCCATCTGGGGGCTTGCTAGGGGCGACTGGCATTGGCTGGGGGCCGTTCTTCAATCGCAAAACCGAACACTGGCAGCCTGCTAGGCCAGGCAGGCCCCTGGCAGAGGTTTATAAATACGGCCCTAAGAGATTAATATGCTTCTTCACATAACTGTTATACCACACTTCCCTCTACCAACAATAATTCTTAAACTCGCCTCAAAACCACCTCCAGAGATTTCGGCCGCCTTTTTCGCGATCCTGCCACACCGTGTGCTTTGGGTGGAAGCTGCGAGGTAGGCACCTGTTATCGCGAACGCGAGAAATTAAAAGGCAACACTGGCGCTGATAGGACGACGTTGTCATCGGCGCGGCGGCGGAGAGAGGGAGGGAAGGGAGGGGGGCGGGGTGACCGAGAGGAGGAGGGGCCGACGAGAGAAGCGCTGACGACGCCAGGCGCCGCGACGCCGCTCCATAAAACTCAACTCTCGACGCCGGAGTTACGAGCTCGCGGGGCCCTTATCGCGGCCACGAGGTGGGGGTGGGGGAGGCGGAGGCGGGGAAGGTAACCGACGTGGGGGCGTGGACTGGAGGTCACGGTGCATAAACGGTCGTCGTGACGATCTCGAAATACGGATTCTCGCGGTGACGTTTACTGGTGCGATATTGAGTACAAAACATCGATGTTTTTAATCATCGATGTTCAAAATAGAAACATCGATATTAATAATAAATCAACCAAAAATCATCGATGTTTTAATGCTGGTTTAGTAACCAGCGCAACAAAATTTGATTTGGCAGTTGCAACGTGTACGAATATTTATAATTAAAATAAAACGGAAAACGAAGTTTAAAAACATCTCTTTATGTACGAAAAATGAATGAAATAGCAGGTCACAGGATCATCTCGGACAAGTGATAGTCTGCTCGATGAAGTTACTATAAACCTTGTTCGTCTGGTTCGAACTCAGACAGTGGTACCATCAGTTATTATTTCGTATTTTAACTTTTACATAATTGTGATTATGGTTTATTTTTATCCACAATCAAAGCATCAAAAACGAAAGAAACATTGATCAAAAAAAGTCGACATTCAGAACACATTCGCTTCAATACATCGAAGACGATGTATGGGCCAGGTGACTGTGCCAGAGAGCGGTGATGACGCCATGAAGCGGTGATGGAACCAGAGGGCGATACCAGAGAGCGGTGACGATATCAGAGGGCGGTCATGGAGCCAGAGGACGTTGACGCAGCCAGAGGGGTTGACGATACCAGAAGGCGATAATGAAGTTAGAGGCGGTGACGGATCCAGAGGGCATTGACGATACCAGAGGGCGGTGATGGAGCTAGAGGGTGATGACGCAGCCAGAATCCGGTGACGGCTTGAGGAGCGTGAAATGTGAGTATTGTATTGGAAAGGTGAAAATATTTTAGGAGTGACAGTGACGGTACGGACTTATGCAATAAAGATTTAAACACAGAAATTACAATTTGGACTGTCATATCTCAAAGAGTAGATTAACAACTTAAATTCAAGAAAGACATGTTTTAAATCAGAACGAACAACAAGAAGGTACAATAAAAAATAATGTTTATATAACTGTAATCCAAAGAAAAATCCGTAGCTTCCCATTACTTCACTCTTAACCCCACGTTTTAATTTCGTAAACATTTTCACTGAAATCAAATTTTACGGAACTTAGATCAATTGCATTTAAGAAATATTGGAACATTCGTATTTCATGGACACTAGAATACTAGAATGTGCCCAAATTAAGAAACAAATGTTTTAATAATCCAGGATCTATTTACTACTTTTAACATCGCCCGGCATATTTCTCGAAGTGAAGTCAATTTTAAACGACCTGGTATTGTAACAAGATAATCGTGCGACAGTTATTCCGTAAATAACCATTACACCCGACAAAATCAATATTCAACACCATGCTTAACCCTTTAGTGTCATTGTTATCAATAATGTAATATTTGCTACACAAAACAATGATGTCTAATCACCGTTGCAAACTCATTTAACAATCTGCCCACAAAACTCAAATTTTGATTTTGTGGGTGCTGGCGGAGATAAATTGGGCCACACAGTCCTGCATCGAATTTCCACGCCGCTGGCTCGCTGGGAGAGAAACGATCACCGGAAATCCGGGCAGAGCAGTTAAACACAGACCATCAGAACGATTGAGCCCGGAAGTGCTTCAAAATCAAATCCCACCCGGATCGAGAACCCAAACATTCACTTCGATCAGTTGATAATACTCGTGAATATTCTGCCTTTTCCAAGAGCAACAGCCCTCTGAACAAAACGCTTTTCCAGATAAAATATCCTGTCGTGCATTTGAGTTGAATACATGATGTGATTTTAAAAAGTTAACTTTAATATATTAGTTTTTGAATATACAGCAAATGTAAGCATGTTCTCCCAACACATACAAATTCCAAAAATCACATATACTTGAAAATAACCCCCTTTTTTGTTTATTGTTCACAGTTGAGGCATATCGGGTAATGACAACTGACATTTCGGGCGAATTTAGAATTATTGATTCTAAGTGGAATAAGTGGGAGCTCTTTTTTATCTCATTTTTTTAAAATGTTCCTTACATCATGTCTTTCCATTTTGCAAAATTTCAAGAATAAACAAAAAAATGACAATATATTCATTTGGCTCATACTGATAAAGTAATGTATATGGTAGTCACAAATTGATTTTTTTCCCTCTGCGACATGAAAAGTCAGTTAATATTAATTACATCCGAACGCCTCAACTGTAATTTTTAAAATTGTAAATTAATTAAAGTGGTTAGGCGGAAGAGTAGGCCTTAAGGCCTGAGCCTCGCCACAAATAAAGACAATTTTATTATTATTATTATTATTATTATTATTATTATTATTATTATTATTATTATTATTATTATTATTATTATACTTCTTTTCATGAAATGAAAATATTTAAAATCGTGCAATTCTTAGTGCAACTGAATCTGTGAACGATCACATCGTAATTAACCTAAATCCATTCCTGCCAGCCAAAGGGTTCGTGTTTGTCGGTAAGTTGTACAAATCTGCAGTATCCATGGCGTCGGAAATTCATCACATTTCACAAACGAGTCGTAAGAGCACATGTACATTGAACCGGCCAAAGACTCGACAACGACGGGCAGCGTCAAAGAGTAATCAGTGGTGGACGCAGCAGTGAGAGCTCGGCGCAAGCGAAAGGGGATGTGGAGGGGGATATGGCGTGGGGGTTAAGGCAACGGCTGATGCCGTCGAGAGAATGATGATAGAGAGGGGGCAGCTTTAGAGATAGAGTTTGTGAAGGCCATGGTTTTGATAATGGAAAAAGAAGTGTAGTGGTCGATGTGGTAGAAATTGTGATTACGTGATGTTTGATAGGTGTTGTGGTAAAGACGACGACGAGGAAAAGAGACTTTTATGCCGACGATGCGATGGTGGTGGGAGTGGTAGTGAAGGTTGAAGATGTGCTTGTGATGATGGCGGTGATGGGTGATGGACCGTTATGGCAGATGGGATGAAGAAAACGAATGTTGTAGTGATGAAGGTGATGGATGGAAGAAGATGATGAAGGAAGCTGGAAATGGTAGTAGTGACTATTGTGTTTTAATTGCTCCCTAGCGAACGGCTTGGGAGATAATTAATTCGGCAGCAAAGGAGACAAAATAATTGGAGCGACGGGATCAGGTCGGAATCTGAGAAAAAGAATACGAACTGTCGAAAAAGGTTGACGATGAAGGACGGCAAAGGTGACTGTGAAGGTGTAGGAAGTCGTAGAGATGGATGTGGAGATGACGGTGTTGGTGGAGATGGTGATATTAGAGATAGACGTGGACAGGGGCGTGTGACTGTGGAGATGAAAAAGAAGTGCTGATGATGCCTGTGTCACTGATGGTCGACTAACAGTGGATATGGTGGTGATGTAAATGGATGTGGTGGATATGGTGGTAGTTGTGGTTGTGGATGTGTTGGTGATAACGGTAGTGATGATGATGTAGCATCCAAATCTGCCACCTCTTTCCAATTCGTTTCGATGCTCACTTACCCGGGGGCGACGAGCCTATTTCGTGTCCTGACTCCTACTTTCGCTGTTTGTATCTTCACGGTCTGTTGAAACAGCCTATCAGCTGAGCTAAGAGCACGCATGTAGAGACCATACAAACGTTGACTCGACGCAACAGACCTGATATTGTGGCGTAAGCCCATGTCCAGTAATTAATGGCTAACAGAGAAGTTGTTGATAAAGTGAGATACAGTCTTAACTCTCCGTCAATCGCGACGTTTGATAGAATCAAACAGAAGTTTTTTTTCTAATTGAAAAAGGAATGTTAGTATTCCACGAATAGAAAAAATACTTCAATTCTTCTAACGGTGTCTGAGAGGGGTGTCAATAGAATTTTTATCTCTGTTATGCACTGTGTGGCTATAGCCTGAAATAAAATAATTGTGCCTGTTTGACAGAATCCAACATGCGAGTACTGGCGAATGAAACGGTTCTTGAATCCTTGATTAAAATGATATATTTTCTGTAATATGATAGAGTTTAATATTTCATATGTTGTTTTTATACGCTTCTCTAGAAACTGTGCAAAAACGAAAATATTAGAACTAAAAAATGCAGGCGTTGGACGTAGTCCAACATGCGATACTCGTGCTACGAATGGCCGTGCGAGTTTCGGAAATAAAATAGAAGCGTCAAATATGGTTTGTTATTATTCATTGTTTCTTTACGTAGTGTATTCAATTATAATATCAGCACAGAAAAATAATAAAAGTGTATTAACCAGGTATCTCTCACCAGCGACGCCCCAGCCGGGACAAGATCTAAGACCCCGACCGGTCTCCCGGAATATGTGGTCGTGAAGTGCATGTTCGTGTGTGTGTGTGTGTGTGTGTGTGTGTGTGTGTGTGTGTGCGCGCGCGCGCGCGTTAGGGGTGAGGATAAGACAAGGAAGAGTAAGGAAAGATCACCCGCAGTCTTTGGCCCGTTTGTTAGGGTACTGCTCCGGCATTCACCTGGTGCTGATCGGAGAAACCACGGAAAACTACCGATCAGAGCAGCCGGCCGCCAGAATTCTCCTGCAGTCAGCGACTGATTTCGACCAAGCTGAAAAGTTAGAGTCGAAAATCCTGCCGCCGTCGGGTCGTGAACCTGTGACCTCCCGGTCAGAGGCCCTGCAGTGATATCAGTTGATGCACTGAGCCACCGCTCCCGCTATACTACTGAAATAATATAGGAGTCGATCGTAATGGAAGTCACGATGATGAGGTTAGCGTTGATAGTATTGGTTGTGACGGTGGCGTTGGCGGGGGTGGGTGGCGGCGGCGGCGGCGGCGGCACATGCAGTCGGGCACCAAAGGGCCGCGGTGCGGTCACTGAATCGAAGTGCCACGCCCACGTCGCGTCGGTCCAATCCGGGTAATGGGAAAAGTCAGCCGGCATCGCCCCTCCGCCTCTTCCCTTTGCTCTGGCGGCATTAGGGGGTGGATTTGCGGGGTCCGATATGCAAAGGCGACCCAATCACCCTCGGTGTGAGGGCTGACCACCCCTCAAACCACCCCTTACCCCCTCAGACCTCCCTCTGCCGGCGTCCGCTTTGAAGGACGGGGTTATTGGAAACTCGGTTTTCTTCCCCCTTTCTGGAATATGCAGAAATCTCTGATACGCAAATGTTCGACGTTTGGAAGTTTGTGGATGCATGTATTTAAAATGGTTTTACTACCGGCGAGTTGACGTTTTGAAATTCTCTCTATCTGTTCGTTTGTTGTTACGGTTTTTATGAGCAGCTGCGGAGAGTTATTTTTTAAAGATTTGCTGATAAATATTCGAAATATCAGACATTTTGAAATGTTTTAAAAATTTAACAAACCGGCCAATTTCTAAAATAGGTGCTTTTGCATTGAACGTTATTTTTATAAATATTTTTTGGATAGTCCATTCAAATAATTACTCGTTAAAGGATTAGAAGTAAATAATATTGTTTGGGAATAACGTATGGTAACAATTTTCGCAAAATACCAAGTCAACTCTGTAAAGCTAATAATTAGATAAACGAATGAGTGCGTTTCGAAACCTTTTAAATCCTTTTAAATTATCAACTTATACCGTCTTGAAAAAATGGGCTGGCGAAAAGGCAAAAGAGTAACATCACCATGTATAATGTTGTGCTAACAGTGACCGATACCTCTTTTCATTCTGACACACACACACATGAAAGCTAGGCTTAACAGGATTCTTTTAGTTGTGTATGCTCCGCTAACAAATCTATCGAATTTTTAACGAATACACAATGAAACTGGAAATATATAAATTACAAAAGTATACAGGCTACAGCAAAACTCAGCAACTAAGTCCAAAAAATAAGCAGGTCTTCCCAAACTTCCATATAACGCAGCCTTAAATTTAACCCTATAATTACACCGCTATTATTATATACTTGTCATTATTGGTGAAATGCGACAAGATCGTGCCGACTTGTCGTATGTCACAGATTATTCAAAACCATTTTCTCCGCCCAATTACAAATGCAAGTTGTTTCATTTCCAAACACCTGTATCACAACGAATTCCAACTCGTAACAGAAGAAAACCACATTACATTCCTCTCCACACGGTTTTTCAATAATTTATCTCAATTCACCAGAATACACATCATTCCAAAAGGCAGAAACCTCACTTCTACTGTTTGTTAAAAAAAAATTCCCTTTCTGTAACTTCCGTGCAATGTTTTCAGAAATATGACTCCCCTGGAGTTTTTCTATAAATCATTCCTATCAAAAAAATGTATATTTTTATAATTTAGTAATTAGAATAATGTTTATTTTAAGCCAACAATACATGTATAATGTAAACTGACCTTTCTGAAATCTAAAAATGTTTTTAATAAAAATTCTAATCTATAATTAAATCGCTGATTGCAAGAACACCATATGTTTACATTTGGTGAAAAATGTGTTAGAGGCAGAAAAGCAAACTTGGCATTTAGCTCCATCCGATAGTACACAAATACAATCGGAGTTCACGCAGTTGCAGTTCGTATCATACAAACAGAGGTAGGTATGAAGTCGTACGCTTCATAGTCATGTAAATGATCTGTGCAGCACAACAGCCCTGAGGAAGACCATGACAAAGATGATCGAAACGTCGGCAACACAGCCTTCGACGCGGCGTCACCTGGACAGCCAAGATCATTTAGAGGTAGGTATGTTAAGCTGAGCGCGGAAACACCTCAAGTTGAGAACTTGATCTATTTTTCTTCGATTATTATCAATACAGTAATGCGTGGAACAGGGCGACGAAACAGGCGATTTTGAATTTAGCTCAGTAGCGTCATTTAGGCTTGAGGATCTTTTACATGCAGTAAATCTACTAACATGGGACAGCCGGCTTTTCTTCCCCTCCGAAAGAAGGCGTACAAAGGTTTTTAGATTCGTATTTCGCGAATCGTATTTCTTGAATCTGTAGCACTTCACCAGCACTACAACAACGGCGTGGAGACCACGGCGTTATCGCAGGTGACACCAAGGTTGCCATAGCAACCACTGAGAGAGTTGCGCCCTGAAGGTTGAGAAACATTAAAAGGCGGTCTACTTCACTTCAACGACCAGCGTTATCGGTGGCGCACTCATCAGGTGCCTTTGTGAGTTTCCAGAGCCCAATAGTGTTCGCGTATCATTTTATAATACCCTTACTTTTCTATTCAAATGAACATACTTTTAGTACGTGATAAGGAAAATAAATTTAAAATACAATTCTTATATAAATAATTGGTGAAGTGCCACTTCACCCATTTGGCCTGAATAGCCGCCCCCGAACTCCATCGCCGTTTGCATAGAGCTGCGGTCAACGCGGGTGCCAGTGGAGGAGCGTAAATTTCACAATTTAATTACCACCCTCGCGGTCGAAGCCGCGGGATAAATATTTAAACACGCTGCCCATAAATCACCGCTGGAGAGAGAGAGAGAGAGAGAGAGAGAGAGAGAGAGAGAGAGAGAGAGAGAGAAGAGGGAGCGGTGAAGGGGCGAGGGGGGGAGGGGGCGTTTTGCGTGCAGCGGCAATCAGCGATGTCAACACAATCGGTGGGTTTGTCAGGGCATAGTCGTAGTCCTTGTGGGACTCCCATTGCTGCACCTGCGGTTTCTCACAATTACTTATCACTGGACAAGTTCTATTTACTGTAGTTGGACTTTTTAATTTATCGTAAGCTTCTAAGTAACATTAAAAAAGTATTGTAATGCTGCAATCTGAAGAGCGGATTTTCGGTAGAAAACATGGTTTATCGGTCCTGAATAGAGAGAAATTAGTTTTCCGTTTGTCTGCCTCTCTGTGAAACCCGTTCGCGCAAAACCCATACAAAGAATGCGACCTGGCTGACGCAATGATCCTTTGAGATGTTTTGGGATACATTACATAAATCTCCAACGACATTTTCAAAATTTTCAAATAAATGCCTTCAAAAAATGTTTTGTCGTGCATAGTAAAGCTGATGAAATTAGAGCGCGTCCCAATTTTGATAGTTTTCTGATATGCAAATGCGAACCACATATACCCGTATACCATTCTTTGACTCTAATTACAGAGGGGGCTCTTAAGAGGGATTAAGAGCTCGCCTGGAAAACAGAGGTTCCTTGGCTCATGTCCCTGCCTGACCAAAATATTTTTACATGAAGAAAACATTTTCGCGAGTTCAACGAGTTCATTTTTGCGAGTTCTAATATTTCGTAGTAGATACACAAATTTCAAAAAAATATATCGTAGCATCGCTGATTTGATTAGGTAACCTCATAACCTCAGCCTTTCCAACAACCCGACTATCCCAGCATTTGAAATCTCCCGCCCCGCAAATTGTCGCGCCCACTTCTCCTTTTCCACTATGCTTTTGACGGGATGCGGACATTCCCATAGTTTCGGGGAAGAAGTCCTTAAATCAATTGGAACTATTATTCGAACCAATAGGAAATATTATTCGAAATTATGGTAACAATAATATATATTCCTCCAACAGATTTAGAAGTATGTGTATTGCCTGTGCAAAATCATTCATACACTTCTGTTCGCCACGTTTCTATTCTACAGAACAAGTAGTTGCAACAATTTACGCCCATCATTTTTTTCATGTAAGATTGTCATAGAAAACAAATTGTTTTGAATGAGTTGTCTTTTGGATACTGGATATATATTACTTCAGTAAGTTAAAATTCATCTTACGTACTCATTCGCAGGCGGACTGGTAAGCCAAAGCGATCTGCGGCAGGGTAGAGTAAGGAGTTGTCCGCTAGGTGGACAGCTCCATACTAGGAATTCTGCTAGTCAACTGCCACAAAATGATTCAGTCTAAAAGTTTACCTTATAAATGTTACCATGAGTCGTAGAAAAAGTACCGTATGGGTATTAATGGGTATTAATACACGAGTGTGATATTACGATACGAGCGAGGTACGAGCGAGTATCGTACACTTCACACTTTTTTATTAATACCCATCATTACATCGTCGTTTCATAATGTACTATTATTAAGCATTCTCAACCCTCAATACTGACGGAGGCTTGGACGGACATTCCAGAAGTAAACATAATTGATTGATTGACTAGTTTAACAGGCGTTTCCAAGGGCGTCAACTTCTATGGCCATTAGACCCGTTGCTATAGTGTCCGTTTTATTACGCGAGATTGCGGTGATTTCCCTCTTGGATGGAGATATCGGCCGCCGTCGTCTGTCTACATCGGCTTGCGGGATTTTCGTCATCAGATATCTCCCACCAGCGGGTTCCGACCCCAGGCGGAACGAGCTCTAAGCTCCCGACCGGTCTCCCGGAATGTGTGGTAGTGTAGTTCATGTTAGTGTAAGTGTGTGTGTGTAAGGGGAGAGGATACGAAGAGGAAGGAAAGATCGCGCGCGGTCCGTGGCCCGTTTGGTAGGGTACTGCTCCGGCATCCGCATGGTGTTGATCGGAGAAACCATGGAAAACTACCGATCAGAGCAGCCGGCCGCTAGAATTCTCCTCCAGACAGCGACTGAATTCGACCTAGCTGAAAAGCTAGTGTCGAAAATCCTGCCGCCGTCGGGCTCAAAACCTAGGACCTCCCGGCCAGAGGCACTGCAGTGAATCAGTTGATGCCCTGAGCCACATTTGCCGGTAAGTTGACATACAACTATCGATTTATTCTGGGTCACTGGTTGCGTCATCGGCGGCGGTGGCGCTATTTGAGGCAAACTCCGAGGCGTGACTTATAATTAGCGAAGTTAAATTAACGTATGTGTTAGCTATATTACTAATTTCTCATACTTCCAGAAATTGAAAGAATAATATGCGACCTCCGGCTTTGTGAGAAGTGTCCATTGTTTTGTTAGATATCCTTGAACTTTAAATGATCCAAGAACAACGAAACATTTTTGATTTTGACGAAAAATGTAAATATTTCTTAGTGTTATGTCGGCTATTCTCATATTGCGCGTACATATTGACTTCTCATACTCAGTAGAACACAGATGGCGTCATGCGACAGAAAAGCTCTGAGGAAGAGGTCACCTGCGATTAAATATTAGGAATCAACTTCTTGCTTAATTTGTTGTTTAATAAACAGTAACTTTCTGATATTCTCGAAAAGTCAAGAAGTGCTTTACTGTGCATTTCTGTATTAAATAGTATAGTATTGCAGTTATAAAGAATTTAGTATGTTAAATTATTTCATTTTTATAGTGTTAAATGTTATTTTATGTGTGTTAAATTTTTCTTTGCGAACTTGTCTACTTTCGGAACCATTTGTGTTGTTTTGCTCAGCGGGATATTTATGACCTTGTTTACAAATATACAATATGGCTATGTTTACAACCAATTTTATAAAGTATTATTATATATAATATGTTATTATATAATAATATAATATATTATTACATATAAAGTAATATTGCTGAAATAAGAGGGAAACATACCACTAGGTTGACACGTCGTGAAATTTAAACAACAAATTTTCTAAAAACAGTGTCATAAATACAATAAGAGAATATTCAAAGAAACGTTTGAAAACAAATATTTCTCACATTCGAGTGAGCTGGGTTTGGTCAAAACCTTTAGGTTTCTAACCCATTGTGAACATGTCATATAGTATTAAATTTGTATTACGTTAATGTGCAATATCAATCATCTCACAAATGAATCCACTCAATGAAATTAAACACTATCTATCAATCAATGTCCACAATTCTGCGATAAATATTCTGTAACGTAAGAATACAAAGAACAACACATTTATTTTATAAAATAAAAGTAAATAATCATTGTTGCTCTTTGCTTCTTTTCCTGGTCACTTCACACGTGAGTTTTTATAAATCTCGTTCTAGAAAGCGCCAGTGGCAACCTATTGAAATATAAAATACACTTTTTCAAAACCTGTTCCATCAATATTTTAACTAAATTAAATATAAATTACTGTTATTCCATGTACTGAAGGTAATCAAAAATGCATTAAACAACTCAGCCGACTCAATCAATGCCTTTTACATAATAAATACTTATGAATTTATTTGTAGTTTTCATACAATAAATGTTATAAATAATTTATCTCTTGGAAATGTTTTAAAACTACTCTAAACCGTTTAATCAACTTGTCATAAACATAATAATAAATAAAAAAATAGAGAAAAGATAAAGAGGAATTTCATTCAGATAAACAGTCACAATTCGTATCTAAGGGAACATTTTGAACGATGACTATTTGAATATCTTAACAATGGTTTTCGCAGCATCAACATACAAAAAATATTATATTAATTAATGTGTTTCAAGAAATTAAAATAACGCCTCCATACATTTATATTTTATTTCTCCGCTCTTCATCTCTCAGAAGGCCCTCGGAATTCAGAGTTGACAGTGACATTTTCCCCTGCACTCTCTCTTTCCTTTTTGCCACATTCCCTTTCCTTCTTCCCTTCCGCATCCCCTTCTCGGGACCCTTTCCTTTCATGGGACTGCTTTTGCACACGCCTTTCAGGCGGCCCTCAACAGCCCTCCGCTCGCACAACAGCGACACCCGGCCCTATGCACACACACACACTCACTCGCACACACACACACACACACACACACACACACACACACACACACACACACACACACACAACACTGCTCCCTCACGCGCCACGACCACCGCCTTTGCCTCCAGACCAATCTTCACCCTGCCTTCTCTCTGCCCTTCAGTGTCATCCATCTCCCCCAACGCCACTTCGACACTAGCTTTTCAGCTAGATCGAATTCAGTCGCTGTCTGGAGGAGAATTCTAGCGGCCGGCTACTCTGATCGGCAGTTTTCCGTGATTTCTCCGATCAACACCAGGCGAATACCGGAGCAGTACTCAGCCAAACGGGCCACGGACCGCGCGCGATCTTTCCGACCTCTTCTTGTTCCATCCCCACTCCTTACTTACAGATACTTACACTAACATACACTACACTACCACATATGCCGGGAGACTGGACGAGACCTTAGATCTTCTCCCGATTGGGGCGGTGCATCGCTGATGGGAGATACCTAGTTAGGGAAAACACTCCGCTAGCCAATGGTAGGTCGGCGTCGGATGTAACCAACCAGTGGGGGAAAATCACTACCACTTCCAGAGCAAAAACATACACGGATTACAAAAAAGCATTACACGTACGGGACTAATGATCTTAGCAGTTGACGGGCCTCGAATTACTAATCAATCAATATATCTTTCAATCCAACGCTCACGTCACCGCTTCGCGTATGCCCCATCAACAGCTCCCCACAGACAACGCCCGACTTCAACAACTCCCTTTGCAACCGCCACTGTCTGAACTTTTGCTGATGCCCCGAATCGATTAACGCCTCCACATCGTCTCGTCAACTGCCACGCAACCTCCACTACCGCCGCCGACGCCTCCCCCTTCAACCCCGCCCCCTCGGCACCACCCACACCAACTACACAGGTGACTGAGACCTGCCGGCACGCCGCCTTCGACATTCCTCCATCCAAGGCACTCCTCGCATGACTGCAGATTTGCTCGTGTTTCCGGGCACGGCAACTGCTTTGGTCATTAGTCCCGTTAGTGTAGTGCATGCTTTTCCTCGTGAGATGGAGATGGCCTCCCGCTGGATGGCGAGATCCGGCGCCGACCTACCGTCGGGTAGTGGGGTTCCCCCTAACCATGACTCTCCCACCAACAGGGCACCGCCCCAGCCGGGACAAGCTCTAAGCTCCCGATCGGTCTCCCGGAATATGTAGTTCATGTTAGTGTAAGTGTGTGTGTAAGGGGAGAGGAGAGGACAAGGAAGAGGAAGGAAAGATCGCGCGCGGTCCGTGGCCCGTTTCGTAGGGTGCTGCTCCGGCATTCGCCTGGTGTTGATCGGAGAAACCACGGAGAACTACCGATCAGAGCAGGCGGCCGCTAGAATTCTCTGCCAGACAGCGACTGAATTCGACCTAGCTGATAAGCTAGAGTCGAAAATCCTGCCACCGTCAGGACTCGAACCTAGGACCTCCCGGTCAGAGGCGCTGCAGTGACATCAGTTGATGCACTGAGCTACCGCTCCTGGTACCTCCATTGTTGTCGTCTCCACCTCTGGCCCGTACAACCTCCGAGTCTATTCACATTTTCAGTGCGCTCCACCCCTGCCTTGGGGTGGGTGTCAGCGTGAGTGGATATGACGTTGGTTCTGAGGGGGTGTGGTAAATGGTACTATCCGGTAATGGGGACACCGACCGAGAATGGCCTTAATGAGGAAGGAAAGAGCGATAGGTGGACTGGGCGTGCGGGTGGGCGGAGAGAGCGGGGCGAGCAGGGGATCGAGAATAATCGGTGGGATAGGTCGGAGGGTGGAGTGGCAAGGTGAGTGATTGAGGGCGAGGGAAGCGTGGGCCACTGGGGCGACTGTGTCGAAGGACAGCGACAACTGAGAAGACGGGTGGGTGGCGAAGATTCACGGCGAGGGTATGGCAAAGGGATTGCGGCTGTATAGGCAGTGGCAATGATGTTGGCACGGGTGGTGGCGAAGGGGATGATGGTGGCATTGGAGGTGGGTCGATGGCGTTGGGGGCAAGCCGGGGGCGGGTGGAGGTGACGGCGGACACAGTGGATGGGGCGGGGTGGGGACGGGAGGTGCTGCGACAGGGTGGGTGAGGGGACGGGGAGAAGCGGGGACACGGTGTGGGCGGGGAAGGGAAAGGGGGCGGTGTCAGGGAGAGAGCGGGTGCGGGGACAGAGTGGGTACGTGATAGGGTGGGGTGGGGACAGGTAGTGGCGAGGACAGTGTGGGGCGAAGATAGAAGTGGGAGAGACAGGATCAGGAAGAAGGCGGGGACAGGGAGTGGACGGAGACAGCGATTGGGCAGGGACATGGAGTGGGCGGGGACATGAAGTGGGCGGGGACATGGAGTGGGCGGGGACAGGGAGTGGGCGGGGACAGGGAGTGGGCGGGGACAGGGAGTGGGCGGGGACAGGGAGTGGGCGGGGACAGGGAGTGGGCGGGGACATGGAATGGGCGGGGACCGGGAGTGGGCGTGGATAGGTAGGGGCGAGGCGGGGGTGGGGACAGTGGGTGCAAAGCTGGTGCAGGGACAGGGTGGGGCGGGGCGGGGACTGCGGCGGTGATACAGTAATGGCAAGGACGGCAGGGGGCGTCGGAGTTACGGTGATGTGACGCCGGTGGAGGAGGCAGCGGGGGCGGCGGAAGCGAAAGAGACGACAGGCAGGGCGAGAGAGGCCCACGCGGCCGGCGGTGGCGTAGTCGGCACGGCGGAGCCGCGACGCTGGCTGGCGACAAGGGCAACGAGAGTGGGTCGGCCGCCGCCGCCGCAGCGACAAAGAGAGAGAGAGAGAGAGAGAGAGAGAGAGAGAGAGAGAGAGAGAGGGCGGCGTGGGCGCGCGGGCGCCGGGCAATCGTGCGTGCGGCGCGGGCCGGCGCCTGTGAGCAAACGGAGACGCTCCGCCGCGGCGCCCGCGACGCCCACACGACTCGCCTTCTGCACCGCCGGCGCCCACGCCTCTCGCCTCACCACACATGTGCACGGCTTCCCTCTGCGAGAGGTGGCCCAGGGCATCAATTCATGTCGCTGCAGTGCCTCTGACCGGGAGGTCCTAGGTTTCCAATCCGCACGGTGGTAATACGATATTCGACACTACCTAGATAGTTACCTTTTTATATTCCATGGCCCTAATGAATCCACTGTCTGAGGTGGCTCTGGGCATCAATTGATGTCGCTGCAGTGCCTCTGACCGGCAGGTCTTAGGTTTCCAATCCGCACGGTGTTAATTGGATTTTCGACACAAACTATGGAGCTACGTCGACTTCTGGCATTGCCTGGAGGAGAATTCTAGCAGCCGGCTACTCTGGTCGGTACTTTTCCGTGGTTTCTCCAACCAGTACCAGGCGAATGCCCGAACAGTAGGTACCCTAACAAACGGGTAACGGACCGCGTGCGATCTTTCCTTCTTCTTCCTAGTCCTATTCTCCCCCCCCACACACACACACACTTACACTAACTTGCACTACACTATCACGTACGTCAGTCTATTCATGTCTCCTCAGTCTATTCATGTCCTCAGTCTATTCATGTCCTTCGTGCTGTGAAGACGTCTCTTGGAGCGCTCCGGGCTCATCTACAGGTAGTTTTGAAGCAGGTAGTCGTCGGCCGCATATTTCCCGGAGAACGGAGCCCGCAGCAAGCTGTGAAAGCAGTGAAATTCCGACAGATAAATATTATTTCTGTTATTACTTTCTGTTATTACTTTTATTAACTCTCAAATTTGACTTATATCTTTTCATTCTACTAATTTATCTTTCTATTTATTGCACTTTCAACACTAAAGTATTAGTCTTGTAAATTTTTTCTTCCCCAAATTGTCTTTAGTTATCTGTCTTCTGCTACTTACTTATCGTTTTCATAAATTTTTCTCGTTTCCTCTTTTTTCGCACGGTACTCTAGTTGCCAGTAAGAAATTTTGATTTCATTTTACTTCCGTGTATTTTTTGCGTCAATTCCTTTTATCATGCCTCCTAAGGTAAGCCGCAACGAGAACGACGCCGACCTGTAGGCCAAAATCAAGGCCGAGGTTGATGGGGTCTTGGAGCGGACTCTTCATTCGGAGAGCTTTTTGCAATCCCTTGCCACTACTATTACAGATGTAGTGACTGCGAAGCTGCAAGAATCGATGGCCTTCAATGAAAATCTCATTTTGTCGTTGCAGAAAAAAATTGAAGACCGCGATCAAGAGATTCGCAATTTGAAAACAGAGCTAGAGCTGAAAACGGACCAGCTGGAAATGTATAGCAGAAGGAATTGTCTACGCATATTTGGCCTGGAAGAGCAGGATGGCGAAAACACCGACGATATGGTCATTGATGTGGCCAAAAAGATAAGTGTAGACTTGTCTCTTAATGATATTGATAGAAGCCATAGAGTCGGCCGCAAACTCGCTGGAAAAAATAGGCCCATTATAGTAAAGTTTGTCAGTTACAGGAAACGGCGACAGGTCTTCCAGTCGAAGAGGCTTTTAAAGGGCCAGAAAATCACCATTCGCGAGGACCTCACGCACCAGCGTCTGGCTGTGCTGCACGCTGCGATCTCGCGGTTCCAGCTGCGGAATGTCTGGACAGAAGACGGTCATATAGTAATTAACACAGGTAACACAGTAGTAATTAACACAGG